>JAGIQG010000038.1:10128231-10173231 GCA_024679065.1 Sphyrna mokarran | reverse complement strand
CTCCTGACTCCCCCCAAAGCCTGTCCACCATCTACATTCACAAGTCAGGAGTGTGATGGGATACTCCCCACTTGCCTGGATGGGAGCAGCTCCAACAACATTCAAGAAGCTCGACACCATCCAGGACAAAGCAGCCCCGCTTGATTGGCATCACATCCACAAACATTCACTCCCTCCACCACCGACACTCAGTAACAGCCGTGTGTACCATCTACAAGGTGCACTGCAGCAACTCACCAAGGCTCCTTAGACAGCACCTTCCAAACCCACCACCACTTCCGTCTAGAAGGACAAGGGCAGCAGATACCTGGGAAGACCCCCAACTGGAGATTCCCCTCCAAACCACTCACCATCCTGACTTGGAAATATATCACTGTTCCTTCACTGTCATTGGGTCAAAATCCTGGAACTCCCTCCCTAACAGCACTGTGGGTGTACCTACACCACACGGACTGACTGATGTCCAATAACAATCCTGGAACTCCCTCCCTAACAGTACTGTGGGTGTACCTACACCACACGGACTGACCGATGTCCAATAACACTCCTGGAACTCCCTCCCTAACAGCACCGTGGGTGTACCTACACCACACGGACTGACCGATGTCCAATAACAATCCTGGAACTCCCTCCCTAACAGCACTGTGGGTGTACCTACACCACACGGACTGACCGATGTCCAATAACAATCCTGGAACTCCCTCCCTAACAGCACTGTGGGTGTACCTACACCACACGGACTGACCGATGTCCGATAACAATCCTGGAACTCCCTCCCTAACAGCACCGTGGGTGTACCTACACCACACGGACTGACCGATGTCCAATAACACTCCTGGAACTCCCTCCCTAACAGCACTGTGGGTGTACCTACACCACACAGACTGACTGATGTCCAATAACAATCCTGGAACTCCCTCCCTAACAGCACTGTGGGTGTACCTACACCACAGGGACTGACTGATGTCCAATAACAATCCTGGAACTCCCTCCCTAACAGCACTGTGGGTGTACCTACACCACACGGACTGACTGATGTCCAATAACAATCCTGGAACTCCCTCCCTAACAGCACTGTGGGTGTACCTACACCACATGGACTGACTGATGTCCAATAACAATCCTGGAACTCCCTCACTAACAGCACTGTGGGTGTACCTACACCACACGGACTGACTGATGTCCAATAACAATCCTGGAACTCCCTCCCTAACAGCACTGTGGGTGTACCTACACCACACGGACTGACTGATGTCCAATAACAATCCTGGAACTCCCTCCCTAACAGCACTGTGGGTGTACCTACACCACACGGACTGACTGATGTCCAATAACAATCCTGGAACTCCCTCCCTAACAGCACTGTGGGTGTACCTACACCACACGGACTGACCGATGTCCAATAACAATCCTGGAACTCCCTCCCTAACAGCACTGTGGGTGTACCTACACCACACGGACTGACTGATGTCCAATAACAATCCTGGAACTCCCTCCCTAACAGCACTGTGGGTGTACCTACACCACACGGACTGACTGATGTCCAATAACAATCCTGGAACTCCCTCCCTAACAGCACTGTGGGTGTACCTACACCACACGGACTGACTGATGTCCAATAACAATCCTGGAACTCCCTCCCTAACAGCACTGTGGGTGTACTTACACCACACGGACTGACCGATGTCCAATAACAATCCTGGAACTCCCTCACTAACAGCACTGTGGGTGGGTGTACCTACACCCCGTGGGTTCACGAAAGCGGCTCACCACCACCTTCTCAAGGGGCAACTGAGGAAGGGCAAATAAACGCTGTCCGCAAATTAATGGAACAAAATCTACACGCATCCGAGCAACCCTCATTGGCTTTCCTGTGTAATTAAAAACCCGTGCAAGGCTGGGACAGATTGCTTTTGTTTGCGGAGAAAAGGAGCCTGAGCACAAATGTATGCCAGCACAGGTGATGAGGTGATCAGATTATCTGAAACCGGTTGTTAGCGAAGCGATTAGTACCATTCCCAACACCATTTAGACCTCTTGTTCTCGTGTTCTGCAAGCATCACTGAGTACGGTTAATATAAAAGAAACACACTGTTTGATCGGAGCAAACAAGTGCAAGGTCATTCAATCTACAAGCCTGGAACTGGGAGTGAGACTTGCAGCTCTCGATTGACGAGGATTCATCCACGACCCCTGAAGCCTTAATTATGTTTTGGGGGTTGTGGGTTTTAGCATCCAGAGAAGACGTGTTTGCCCACTAAGGGACGGGGGGTGCGATTTTACCATTCTGATTCCGAGGGCTGAATCTGGGCGCAATCTGGATCTGATTTGTAAATCCCCATCCCCTCCTTCAGCCCGAGAGGCTCTGAATCGCATTGTGGGTGGGACAGATTGGGCCCAAAGTGCTGTGGCTCCGATCGGAGCCTTTAACTGCGCGTGCGCAGTGAGAAAACATGGATAAAACGCACTCCTGTGGCATCGCCCCCGGACCACTACAAAGCAGATTCAAGCGGGAGCAGAAAGCGGCAGCGATAGCCCTCACAGATATCACCCCATCCCCACAACGTAACTGTCCCCTTATCCACCCACCCCGCAACCCAGACCGATCGTGGCTCCCTTCCCTCCCCCAGATTGTCCGCAGAGTGGCAACAGACTCCCCCCCCCCGAACTCCCTCCCACCAGTCACCCGCAGAGAGGCAGTGGACCCCCCCTCCAATTGCCCGCATTCCCGACTCCATGCCCTCCCTACCAGAGATCCATCCGGCCCTCCTCCCCCGTGACCCCCACTTTCCCCACATCGGACGGTGCTCTAGCCCTCGTCCTCAGCCCCTCCCCCCCCACTAGAGAATGATTAGGCCTCCTCCGCCCCCCCCGGCCTCCTCCACACCCAATCAGAGAAGTATCTAGCCTCCCTCTCTCCCCTCACCTCCCCACCAGAGAATGATCTGGCCTGCTCCCTCCCCTCCGATCTGAGTTTGAGAGCGCTTGGAAGTTCGAAACTCACCTCTTCAGAAGCTGGAGCGTTGGAATCGGCCCTTTGCCGAGTAGGGCCTGTTTCGTGCCACGTCGGGACGGGCGAATGCGGGGGGGAAACACCGGCAAAATTGGGCGCGCAGCTCATTAAGTCAATTTAAATGCGTGCAAATGCGCTTAAATGGCCGTCGCAGCCACTTTGTGGGGGGCGGTTCCGATCGCGGGCGTTTTTTTTTGGGTGTTGGTGAAGCAGGAAGTTGGTGAAATCACCTCACGGCCGACTTTACCAACTTTTCACAGCAGGAAACTGGCCCGGCATAACGGCCAAATTAATTAATGGGGAATCTTGAGTGCGCCAATAGCTGCACGACCAAGCATTGTCGGGTCTCGCTCCCCTCTACAATTCCCCTCTCCGGGATCACGGATGAGGGCAAAGTAACCCCGCCGCTTCCCTTCTCCGCACCCAACCTTTTCCTTAAATCCCGCTCCACTGCTCAGTCCGCACCCATCTCGACGCAAGAGGGAAATCATGGCTTCTTTGCCATTGCAGGCCATCCAATGCAGTACCTCTGCCACTCACACCCCTCTCCCTCAATCTCATCGCCTACCTCCGCTTCCCCGAGGCCAAGCGTTCCTTTCGAGCTGCTTCCTGTCCGAGCCCGGAACATGCACCTTTCTCTGGTCACTCCCAAACATTTTCTCATCAGAACATCAAAATTTAGAAGTAGGAGTAGGCCATCTGGATTCAACTCCAGCCTCGGGTCACTGTCTGCGTGGAGACTCCATGTTCTCCCCATGTTTGCGTGGGTTTCTTCTGAGTGCTCCGGTTTCCTCCCACAGTCCAAAGATGTGTAGGTTAGATGGATTGGCCATACTAAATTGCCCCTTAGTGCCCAAAGATGTGTAGGTTAGGTGGATTGGCCATGCTAAATTGTCCCTTAGAGTCAGGCAGATTTGTAGGGTTATGGGAATAAGGCCTGGGTGGAATGGTTGTCAGTGCAGGCCCGATGGGCCGATTGGCCTCCCCCAACCCCCAACCCCTTGCCGCTCCGTCTTTCCGAGGCTTCCTTCTCCTTTACAGAGAATCCTTCAAACTCGTGTCATTGACCAACCGCTCCGACGCTAATCTCCACGTCTCCTCCGGCTTGGAATCCGTTTTGGTCTGACGACAGGGAGTGCCTTTTGCCAACGGGGAAACAGGGCAAAGTGCGTCGCAGCGGGATTGTCGCGCAGACATTTCCGGGAAGCGTTCGGGAGTCCGTTCATGTTTTGTCCCCGCCCTTTTCAGGATGCGTCCAGCAAAGAAGTTGGTCTGCTGCCTTACCCTGCTGTGTGTGCTCCTTGCAACGTTAGTCCTGTATTCGAAACAGCCCAGCTGCGTGGTGGACATTACGTATTCCAATCCCAACAGTGCTCCAAGGAGCCTACTTGAATATGGATTCGGGAAAGCTGGAGAGGAACTCGCCCACATATCGTACAAAACCAAAGAGAATGTCGTCAGGTAAGTCTCTGTTATCTCTCGGGGCAAGATCAAACAAAGTACAAAAGGAGCTGACAAAAAGAGGGGCGTAGATGAGGTGAACACACGTAGGCCGGGATTTTCTGGCCCCGTTCGGCCCAGAAGATGCCGCCCGAGGTCAACAGGCCTTGACCTGTTCTTTTCCCCAGGGAAGGGGAATTGGAGGGCGTGGGTTGAAGGTGAGAGAGGAAAGGGGAACTGAGGGGCAATTTGTTCGCGCAGAGCGTATGGAATGAGCTGCCGGAGGAAGTGCTACAATAGCAACATTTAGAAAGCATTTGGGTCAGGATATGGATGGGGCAGGGTCAGAGGGACCAACGCAGGCAATTGGAACGGGGTCAAAGGGGACCACGGACTGCAGGACCTGTTTCCGTGACTCTCAAGGAGGGGATTCTGGGATAAAGGCGGGCTGGGGCAGACGGGAAAACGGTCAGCAACAGATCAGACAGGAGAATTTGGAATAAAACGGAGGCACGGTGCCACAGCGGGTTCGCACTGCTGTCTCATCCCTCCAGGGACCCGGCTTCAATTCCCAACTTGGGTCTGTGTGGAGTCTGCACATTCTCCCCGTGTCTGCGTGGGTTTCCTCCGGGTGCTCCAGTTTCCTTCCACGGTCCAAAGATGTGTAGGTTAGGTGGATCGGTCATGGTAAATTGTCCCCTAGTGTCCAAAGATGTGTAGGGTAGCTCTATTAGAGATAGATAAGCTCTTAATTAATAAGGGGATCAGGGGGTTATGGGAAAAAGGCAGGAGAATGGGGATGAGAAAAATATCAGCCATGATTGAATGGAGGAGCAGACTCGATGGGCTGAGTGGTCTAATTCTGCTCCTATTTCTCATGGTCTCATGATTGGCCATTTTAAATTACCCCTCAGTGTTCAAAGATGTGTAGTTTAGGTGGATTGGCCATGCTAAATTGTCCCTTGGTGTCCAAAGATGTGTAGGTTAGGGTGGATTGGCCATGCTAAATTGTCCCTCAGTGCCCCGGGATGTGCAGGTTAGGGTGGATTGGCCATGCTAAATTGTCCCTTTGTGTTCCAGGATGTGTAGGTTAGGTGGATTGGCCGTGCTAAATTGTCCCTTAGTGTCCAAAGATGTGTAGGTTAGATGGATTGGCCATGCTAAATTGTCCCTTTGTGCTCCAGGGTGTGTAGGTTAGGTGGATTGGCCATGCTAAATTGTCCCTCAGTGCCCCGGGATGTGTAGGTTAGGGTGGATTGGCCATGCTAAATTGTCCCTCAGTGCCCCGGGATGTGTAGGTTAGGGTGGATTAGCCATGCTAAATTGTCCAGCCAGAGTGTAGTTATGATTGCCTGCTAAATTGTCCCTTTGCCCGGATGTGTAGGTTAGGGTGGATTAGCCATGCTAAATTGTCCCTCAGTGCCCCGGGATGTGTAGGTTAGGGTGGATTAGCCATGCTAAATTGTCCCTCAGTGCCCCGGGATGTGTAGGTTAGGGTGGATTAGCCATGCTAAATTGTCCCTTAGTGTCCAAAGATGTGTAGGTTAGGGTGGATTAGCCATGCTAAATTGTCCCTTTGTGCCCCGGGATGTGTAGGTTAGGGTGGATTAGCCATGCTAAATTGTCCCTCAGTGCCCCGGGATGTGTAGGTTAGGGTGGATTAGCCATGCTAAATTGTCCCTTAGTGTCCAAAGATGTGTAGGTTAGGGTGGATTAGCCATGCTAAATTGTCCCTTTGTGCTCCAGGATGTGTAGGTTAGGGTGGATTAAATATGTGGGCTTACGGGGGGTAGGGCCCGGGTGGGATTGTGGTCGGTGCAGACTCGATGGGCCAAATGGCCTCCTTCTGTACTGTGAGGATTGTATGATTTATCCAGAGTGTGATTAGAATGTGGGTCTCGCAGCCGCAGAGTGTGTCCCTGAGGTAGGGGGGAGTTAATAAGGACAGAAAGGAACAGCAGAGGGGCTGAAGGGGGAGGTGGGCAGGAGGAACAGAAAGAGCGTTTGTGTAAAATCCAGAGCAATGCAGGGTTCGGTGCCAGGAATTCCTTCAGCGTGCTCTCTCCTCACTCTGACAGGAGGTCAGCGGGGACCTGAGGTGCCAGTTGGGCACACCATGCGAGGCTGGCGCTGATCTCGTGCTCCTTGGTCACAGATGGCAATGCTATGTGACCGACTCCCTGCCAACCTGAAAACAAACCTCCAGCAGCTGCCCTCAGTTATCTGCACTCACACCAAGTGGTGCCCGTTGTGTTCCGCTGACATTCCTTGAAGCTTCCAGATCAACACAGATGACTTCATTCATCTTGTCCCACCTCAGCATGAAATATATATATATCAGGCATTTCACTTGGCTGTCAGTGGGGAGCTTTGTAGCTGTAATATTAATATCAGATCTGAATGTCACAACGCATGAGTTGAGACTTTAGAACGCTCATCCTGAGTGACTCCTTTCCCTCAAAAACCAAACAGCCCTTAACCCCACCAATCCCATTTCCAAACCCCATTCCCTCTCCAAACTCCACGGAGCAGTTCTCACCTCCCCGAATGCATTCCCAGTTTTTCCAGGAACCCCCCATGTTTGCATCCCTCCAATCGCCTTTCTGTCCCTGACACCAAAACAACTCTTAAACAAGTCCCAAATGCCATCTACTGTAACTGGGACAAAAGTAAACTGCCCCCCCCCCCCCCCCACCACCCCCACTCCCCATCCTTCTCCAGCTGTCTGCAATTTTTGATATGGTTTGACCGCCCCATCTTCCTCCCAGTCCACTTTCTCAGGAGATTGAGGAAATTTGGCATGTCAGCTACGACTCTCACCAACTTTTACAGATGCCCCATAGAAAGCATTCTTTCTGGGTGTATCACAGCTTGGTCTGGGCTCCTGCTCTGCCCAAGACCCGCAAGGAAAGGGTCGTGAATGTAGCCCAGTCCATCACGCAAACCAGCCTCCCATCCATTGACACTGTCTACACTTCCCGCTGCCTCGGGAAAGCAGCCGGAATAATCAAGGACCCCACGCATCCCGGACATTCTCTCTTCCACCTTCTTCCATCGGGAAAAAGATACAAAAGTCTGAGGTCCCGTACCGACCGACTCAAGAACAGCTTCTTCCTTGCTGCCGTCAGACTTTTGAATGGACTTACCTTGTATGAAGTTGATCTTTCTCTACCCCCTCTGTAACACTACATTCTGCACCCTCTCCTTTCCTTCTCCCCTATGTACTCTATGCTTTGTCTGTATCGCGTGCAGGAGACAATACTTTTCACTGTGTCCCAATATTCATGACAATAATAAATCAAATGTTATTATCTTTCTAGCTCTGACTGTGACACTACATTCTGCACTCTCTCCTTTCCTCTATGAACGGTATGCTTCGTACAGCACGCAAGAAAGAATACTTTGCACCATATGTTAATACATGTGGTAATAAATCAAATCAAATCAGTTTGCACATTCTGCCCGTGTCTGCATGGGTTTCCTCCAGGTGCTCCGGTTTCCTCCCACAGTCGGAAATATGTGCTGGTTGGGGTGCATTGGCCATGCTAAATGGCCCCTTTGTGTCCAAAGATGTGTAGACAGTTACGTGGGTAAGGTGGGTATAGAGGGATATGGGCCAAATGTGGGCAATTGGGACTAGCTTAGGGCTTAAATAAAAGGACAAACTGGGCAAATAATTGACCCGTCCTTCCTTAATTTTCAGGATTTGTGGGGGGAGCTCAGGGATGGGAGGAGGGGACCAGAAAATGAAGTGTGGGTTCAAGCCCTCACAGAGTGGGGGAGTTGGCCACGTCCATTGTCAGTTTGGCCCATGGCTCTCTGAGACAGGAGCTCACCTTGAACAAGGGATAGTAATCCTGCCTCCAGCTTGTCGGAGCGTTAAGTGGCTGCAGAGTGGATAGTGTTGGGATGTCCACATTGATCCTCCAGCTACTGGGAAGGGAAACTGCCAAGCCCCAAATCCTGGTCATGAAATATTAACTACCAAAGATTCCAACTAATCTGATATTTATTGAAAAGGAGAGACAGATAGAACATAGAACATAGAACACTACAGCACAAACAGGCCCTTCGGCCCACAAGTTGTGCCGAACACATCAAAACCTACCCAGCCATAGACCTATCTATAACCCCCAATCCCATTGGCTCCCATATACTCACCCAGAAGTCTTTTAAAAGACCTCAGCGAGTTCGCCTCGACCACCACCGACGGCAGCCGATTCCATTCACTCACCACCCTCTGAGTGAAAAACTTTCCCCTAGCATCCCCTCTGTACTTGCTTCCCTGCACCTTAAATCTGTGCCCTCTCGTCGCGACCATTTCAGCCCTGGGAAATAGTCTCTGAGAGTCCACCCTATCTAATCCTCTCAACATCTTGTAAACCTCTATCAGGTCGCCTCTCAACCTTCGTCTCTCCAGGGAGAAGAGTCCCAGCTCCCTCAACCTGTCTTCATAAGGTCTGCCTCCCAATCCGGGCACCATCCTTGTAAATCTGCATGTAAATCCTTGTAAAGAGTCATAGAAGCAGTGCAGGTAAAGGAATCAATTTCCCAATCTGGGCAAGATTTGATTAGATTTGATTTATTACTGTTACATGTACTGATATACAGTGTAAAGTATTGTTTTTGCATGCTATCTATACAATTTATAAACCTCCGTCATTCACCACACTCCTGAAACACGGATATTATCAATCCGCAGTGAGGTCAGTACCACGTTCCCGTTCTCTCTCCAGGATTTCAGGGCCTTGGGTCAGAGAATCTCTACAGTGCAGAGGAGGTCATTCGACCCATTGAGTCAGCACCTACCCAGGCCCCACTCCTATAACGCCATGCATTTACCCTGTTCATTCCCTGACACTGAGGGGTAATTTAGCATGGCCAATCCAGCCAACCTACACATCTTTGGACACTAAGGTACAATTTAGCATGGCCAATCCAGCCAACCTGCACATCTTTGGACACTAAGGTACAATTTAACATGGCCAATCCACCCTAACCTGCACATCTTTGGACACTAAGGGACAATTTAGCATGGCCAATCCACCCTAACTTACACATCTTTGGAAATTGGCCATGTTAATTACCCCTTTGTGTCCAATGATGTGTAGGTTAGATGGATTGGCCATGTTAAATTGTCCCTTAGTGTCCAAAGATGTGTAGGTTAGTGGGATTGGCCATGCTAAATTGTCCCTTAGTGTCCAAAGATGTGTAGGTTAGTGGGATTGGCCATGCTAAATTGTCCCTTAGTGTCCAAAGATGTGTAGGTTAGGTGGATTGGCCATGCTAAATTGCCTTAGTGTCCAAGATGTGCAGGTTAGGTGGATTGGCCATGCTAAATTGTCCCTTAGTGTCCAAAGATGTGCAGGTTAGGTGGATTGGCCATGCTAAATTGTCCTTAGTGTCCAAAGATGTGTAGGTTAGGTGGATTGGCCATGCTAAATTGTCCCTTAGTGTCCAAAGATGTGCAGGTTAGGTGGATTGGCCATGCTAAATTGCCCCTTAGTGTCCAAAGATGTGCAGGTTAGGTGGATTGGCCATGCTAAATTGTCCCTTAGTGTTAGAGGGTTTAGCAGGGTAAACATAAGGAGTTACGGGGATAGGGTGGGATTGTTGTCAGTGCAAACTTGTTGGGCCAAATGGCCTCCCTTCCGCACTGTCGGGATTCTGTAGATCAAAACAATGTTTGAAGAAGTTCCAACGAAATACTTTCCATCAACAGTAGCGAGCCTCTGAGTAAAGACTTGAGACGGGATTTTCCAGCGCTCCTGTGGCGTATTATCCAGCAGGCGGGATGTTCCGATCCCACCAGACCCATTTTGTGTGGCTCGCCTGTCCCACCGCTGGGGCTCGACCTCCGGCGGGACTAAAAGGACTGGATAATGCTGTCCATAAAGAAGCATTAAAACAGAGTACACAGCTGGCAGAGGAGTGCAGGAGAAGA
This sequence comes from Sphyrna mokarran, assembly GCA_024679065.1. Taxonomy (NCBI): domain Eukaryota; kingdom Metazoa; phylum Chordata; class Chondrichthyes; order Carcharhiniformes; family Carcharhinidae; genus Sphyrna; species Sphyrna mokarran. The sequence continues at coordinate 10,162,834 of JAGIQG010000038.1, read as the reverse complement.
GGGAGAGATTTGGAGCTGAGTCAAAAATGGAATTAGTAAGACAGAGAGAAAGTCGGAAATGAAATTATCGATAAGCATCAAACTGAATAGCACAAGATTTTACCGGCACGTCAACCTAAAAGGTTTGGTTGTGACAGGACGGAAAGTGTTAATGGGATAAAAGCACAGGTTCCAAGAAAGTGATTTCAGGGGGATTAAATAATTATTTTGGGATCTCTGCTGTCCACAATTTATGTGAATCATTTGGACTTGGAATGGAAAACCTCAATATCTAAATTGGCAAGGGGACGTAATCGGACTGGAATCAATTGGAGGAAGGCTCCCATTAATAAATAACCTAGCAGAAATGGACTGATGGGGTTCAAAACAGATAACTAAGCTTGCACATTTTGGAAGGTAAAACAAGACATTTTACTTGGAATGTGCCAGGCTGGGCAGGGCGGAGGAACAAAAGGGATCCTTGGGGTAGAAATACATCAATCGGTAAATGTTGCGGCACAGGGTTATCAAGGCCAAACATAAACAAACCAAACGGTTACCTTTCTGGACAGATAGCATTGTTAAGTAGGTAAGTTGTGTGAAACCAGTTTCCCATCTTGGTTAGAGTCCAAAGTGCTGAGTGCAGTTCTGGTCAACACATCGCAGAGTCATAGAGTCAGTGCAGAAGGAGATCAGTCAGCCCATTGATTCTGATAACGATAACAAAGCCACCCATCCCCTATCCCCTTCACCCCATGTATTTACCCTGCTCATCCCCCTGACACTAAGGGGCAATTTAGCATGGCCAATCCACCCTAACCTGCACATCTTTGGACACTAAGGGGCAATTTAGCATGGCCAATCCACCCTAACCTGCACATCTTTGGGACACTAAGGGGCAATTTAGCATGGCCAATCCACCTAACCTACACATCTTTGGACACTAAGGGACAATTTAGCATGGCCAATCCACCTAACCTACACATCGTTGGATACAATGGGGCAATTTAGCATGGCCAATCCACCCTTTGGAGAGAAATGAATTGATTGGGGATAGTCAGCATGGTTTCGTGAAGGGTAGGTCATGCCTTACTAACCTCATTGAGTTTTTTGAGAAAGTGACCAGAGAGGTGGATGGGGGTAAGGCGGTTGATGTAGTATATATGGACTTTAGTAAGGCTTTTGATAAGGTGGCCCATGGAAGACTTCTACAGAAAATGCAGATGTGTGGAATAGAGGGTGATTTAGCTAATTGGATTAGAAATTGGCTGGCAGATAGAAGACAGAGGGTGGTGGTTGATGGGAGATATTCATCGTGGAGTTCGGTGACGAGTGGTGTGCCTCAGGGGTCTGTTTTGGGGCCCCTGCTGTTTGTAATTTTTATAAATGATCTGGATGAGGGTATTGAGGGATGGATCAGTAAATTTGCAGATGATACTAAAGTTGGTGGTGTGGTAGATAGTGAAGAGGGGTGTTTTAGTTTACAGAGTGACTTGGACAAGTTGCAGAGCTGGGCCGAGAGGTGGCAAATGGAGTTTAATGTGGAAAAGTGTGAGGTAATGCACTTTGGCAGGAACAATAAATGTGTAGAGTATAGGGCTAATGGTAGGGCTCTTAATAGTGTTGAGGAACAGAAGGATCTTGGTGTATGTGTCAATAGATCCCTGAAAGTAGGCAGTCAAGTGGATAAAGTTGTTAAGAAGGCATATGGAGTCTTAGCTTTTATTGGTAGGGGGATTGAATTTAGGAGCCGCAGCATCATGTTGCAGCTGTACAAAACTCTAGTGCGGCCGCACTTGGAGTATTGTGTGCAGTTCTGGTCGCCACATTATAAGAAAGATGTGGAGGCATTGGAGAGGGTACAGAGGAGGTTTACTAGGATGTTGCCTGGTATGGAGGGCAGGTCCTATGAAGAGAGGTTGAAGGATTTGAGGTTGTTTTCGTTAGAAAGGAGGCGGCTAAGGGGGGATCTTATTGAAGCATATAAGATAATTAGAGGTTTGGATAGGGTGGACAGTGATAGCCTTTTTCCTAGGATGGAGAAAGCTAGCACGAGGGGACACAACTTTAAATTAAGGGGTATGAGTTATAGGACGGATATCAGAGGTAGGTTCTTTACTCAAAGAGTGATTAGGGAGTGGAATGCCCTGCCTGCAGCTGTTGTGGATGCGCCAAGTTTGGTGGCGTTTAAGAGGTTAGTTGATAAGTATATGGATGAGAAGGGAATGGTTTAGTTAGGAGGGGCATTGCTTTTTATTTTGGTCGGCACAACATCGAGGGCCGAAGGGCCTGTTCTGTGCTGTATTGTTCTATGTTCTATGTTCTAACCTGCACATCGTTGGACACTAAGGGACAATTTATCATGGCCAATCCACCTAACCTACACATCTTTTGGGGGCATAGTGCTGGGAAATTGGATAAGGTGGGAGGTCAGGTGTTTCTAATGTGTCAGTGCAGACCCGATGGGCTGAAGGGCCTCCCCGGCACTGTGCAGTTCTATTATTCCACCTGGCAAGGTGTGGGGCAATCGTCACTTGTCGAACTCTTTTCTCAAGCATCCGAATTGTACCTCCGGGTTCATTTTCCTCTCGCTTTCCCTCTGTAGGCAGCTCACGGGGGACAAGTGCAACTGTGAAGGGGAGGAGACGTTACTGAACACCATCGTGAGTCGGAACTCCGTAACTCAGCTGGAAGAGGTCTTCGACGCAGCAGAACGCCAAGAGGTGGCACAGAGAAGAGAGAAGGAGTATCAACATTTCCTACAAAGGTACGGTTTGATGCTTTCGCAATGTGTCTGCAAGCTCAAGGCATCAATAAACTGCGGGATGGTACACAACGTTTTCCTGTTGCTTAATAAAATTGGGAGGTGGGGGTCAGACTCTCTGTGTATATTTTAAAAGTCACCTTGACCTTATTACTCAAGTGACAGCCAAGCAGCATATTCCCAGGAGTAAATATTTATTTATTCATTAGTGCCACACTAATGGGCAGCACAGTGGCATAGTGATTGGCACTGCTGCCTCACAGCGCCAGGGACCTGGGTTTGATTCCTGCTTGGGTCTGTGTGGAGGCTGCACATTCTCCCCATGTCTGTGTGGGTTTCCTCCAGGCGCTCCATTCTCCTCCCACAGTCCGAAAGCCGTGCTGCTTAGGGAGCATTGACCCGAATAGGCGCCAGACTGTGGTGACGAGAAGAATTTCACGTTAACTTTGTTGCAGTGTTAACGTAAGCGTTACTTGTGACTAATAAATAAAACGTAGGCTTACATTAACACTGCAGTGAAGTTACTGTGAAAGTCCCCAAATCACCACACTCCTGTTCGGGTACACTGAGGCAGAATTTAGCACCTAACCTGCACATCTTTGGACACTAAGGGACAATTTAGCATGGCCAATCCACCCTAACCTACACATCTTTGGACACTAAGGGACAAGTTAGCATGGCCAATCCACCCTAACCTACACATCTTTGGACACTAAGGGACAATTTAGCATGGCCAATCCACCCTAACCTACACATCTTTGGACATTAAGGGCAATTTAGCATGGCCAATCCACCCTAACCTGCACATCTTTGGACATTAAGGGGCAATTTAGCATGGCAATCCACCCTAACCTACACATCTTTGGAACTTAAGGGGCAATTTAGCATGGCCAATCCACCTAACCTACACATCTTTGACATTAAGGGGCAATTTAGCATGGCCAATCCACCCTAACCTACACATCTTTAGACACTAAGGGGCAATTTAGCATGGCCAATCCACCCTAACCTACACATCTTTAGACACTAAGGGACAATTTAGCACAGCCAATCCACCCTAACCTACACATCTTTAGACACTAAGGCAATTTAGCATGGCAATCCACCTAAACTACACATCTTTGGATACTAAGGGACAATTTAGCATGGCCAATCCACCCTAACCTGTGCATCTTTGGACACTAAGGGGCAATTTAGCACGGCCAATCCACCTAACCTACACATCTTTAGACACTAAGGGACAATTTAGCACGGCCAATCCACCTAACCTACACATCTTTAGACACTAAGGGACAATTTAGCACAGCCAATCCACCCTAACCTACACATCTTTAGACACTAAGGGGCAATTTAGCATGGCCAATCCACCTAACCTACACATCTTTGGATACTAAGGGACAATTTAGCATGGCCAATCCACCCTAACCTGCACATCTTTGGACACTAAGGGACAATTTAGCATGGCCAATCCACCCTAACCTGCACATCTTTGGACTGTGGGAGGAAACTGGAGCACCTGGAGGAAACCCACGTACACACAGGGAGAATGTGCAAACTCCACACAGACAGTGACCCAAGCCGGGAATCAAAATAGGAAACTTTCATTTCTTCTGAGGCAAACTTAAGCAATGGAACAAAGATTCTTTCTGCTCTGAGAATGATGTCGACTAAGATTTGTTCTTGCTGTGGCGGGTTCACTGGAGGCCCTCACTCTTCCTTTTCCATCCTCTGGGTGGGTTTTTCTGGCCCTTTCCATTTGGTGGGATCATCCTGTGGTGAGGCGGCGCAATCTGTACCTAACGCCATAGACCTCGGCGGGACTGGAAGATCCCACCAGCCGCCAATGGCAAGCCGGAACAGCTTGGCCTTCACTGTCGCTGCTATCTGACAGCCTGTGTCTTTCCCGTGAGCTTAACCCGGCTGGTGGCACAGTGGGTTAGCACTGCTGCCTCACGGGGACCTGGTTCAATCCCCGGATTGGGTCACTGTCTGCGGGGAGTCCGCATGTTCTCCCCACGTCTGCTCTGGTTTCCTCCCACAGTCCAGTTAGGGTGCATTGACCTAAACAGGCGCCAGAGTGTGGCGACTCGAGGATTTTCAAGGTAACTTCTTTGCAGTGTTAACGTCAGCCCACTCGCAACACTGATAAATAAACATGATGCTGTGTCATGGATACTGGTGCACATAACAGCCCCCTTTCACTCATCAGCAACTTTTTTTTTGGTAGTAACCTCCAGGCCCCTTTAAGGAGCAGTAGCTTGGTTGTTCAAGGCCTGAGGCCTACATATACTGCATATGTAGCCTACATATACATGACTTTAAGCCTCATATGTGCCTGGGCAATGGGCCTAAAACTCATTTCAACGCCTCCACCTCCTTTCTCAAGCTTGACGCCCAGAACTGGATGCAGTGCTCCACTTGAGGCCTCCACTTTTGCAACTCTGTCACTCTTGATATCATCTGTGACCACAGAGAGAGCGAGCACACATACTGCTCCAAAATAGAAAGAGTGTGGCTTTGATTCGACCACTTGGCTGCTGCTGTGACCTGAGATGTATTGAGACTGGGCGGTACGGTGACAACAGTGGGTTCGCCCTGCTGCCTCACGGCACCGGGCACCCGGCTTCGGTTCCCAGGCCTGTCTGTGCGGAGTTTGCACATTCTCCCCGTGTCTGCGTGGGGGTTCCCTCCCACATTCTGGAAGGTGTGTGTAAATTTATGAAGGGGGACAGATAGGGGGAACAGTTTTTTCCCCAGGTCAGAGGTGACAAGCACGAGGGGTCAGAGGTTCAAGGTGAGGGGGTGGGGGGGGGGGCAGGGGGCGAGGTTTAACTCGGATATCAGAGGGATGTATTTTACACAGAGGGCGGTGGGGGCCTGGAAGGCACTGCCAAGCAGAGGGGTGGAGGCTGGATAGCCACATGAACAGACTGGGAATGGAGGGATACAGAAGAATGGCCTAGTTGGCTGACGATATTGGAAATGGTTTGTAAAGAGTGTGTCTTCTCTCCCGAGCACGTATTCTGAGGGTTAATGAGAGATAAGAGAGAGAGAGGTGACTTTTATCAACAGGAGCCACGTTTAAAAATCAATAGGGAGGCTGGAATAACTTCCAACACCACTCCTTGTAACTTCAATTAATAATTGATATTGTTATCAACGATATTTATACACACACACAGGGGTGGCACAGTGGTTAACGCTGCGGCCTCGTAGCGCCAGGGTCCTGAGTTCGATTCCTGGCTCAGGTCACTGTCTGTGTGGAGTTTGCACATTCTCCCCATGCCTGTGTGGGTTTCCTTCCACACTCCGGCAATGGTTAGGGTGGATTGGCCGAGCGAAGTTCTCCTGCGGTGTATCCAGTGTGGCGAGTCGGGGAATTTTCACAGTGACTTCATTGCAGTGTCAACGTAAGCCTACTTGTGACACTAATAAATAAACTTTAAAACTTTTAAACTGTCCTCCTGCCTGGCCCCAGCTGAAGTGCGTCCCTGACCCAGGACGCGCCCTTGATCGCAATTGGCTCGGCTCCCCGCACGGCCTCTCTGTAGGGGCCGACCTGATCATGTGACATTCAGGGAACACCCCCTTAAAGGGGCCACACTCATTTCCTCCCCTTGCCCCCAAACTCCCGAGTCCATCTACGAATGAAATTGCAGGAACAGCAGTTCCCTCGGTGAAGTTCCCGCACGTCAGTTGGCGTACATAAGCTAGGTTTGTACTCTTTGGAGTTTAGAAGGCTGAGAGGGGACCTTATAGAGACATATAAGATAATGAAGGGGATGGATAGGGTAGAGGTTGAGAGACTCTTCCTGCTTAACAAAGATAGCAGGACTAGAGGGCACAGCCTCAAGATTAGGGGGGAGCGGTTCAGATTGGAGTTGTGGAGGGGTTTCTTCACACAAAGGGTGGTGAATGTTTGGAATTCTCTGCCTGATGAGGTGGTGGAGACTTCCTCACTGAATATGTTCAAGTCAAGAGTGGATAGGTTTTTGATTGACAAAGGGAATGAAGGAAGAAAGCGGGAAAGTGGAACTGAACCACTACAGATCAGCCATGATCTTATTGAATGGCGGGGCAGGCTCGAGGGGCTGGATGGCCAACTCCTGCTCCTATTTCTTACGTTCTTCCGTGACGTAACAACACATCAGGGGCACCTCAGGGAAAATTCGTCCCGAGCTCAGTCTGTCAGGGCACTCCCAGCCTCTGCAAGGCGGTCTCAGTTCGCTGCTGGGCGCTTCAGTGAGTAACGAGTCTGGGGCGGACAGATGCAGAAGGCAAACTCCTCAGTCTGGAGCCGACATCCTCCTCAGTCGCAGCAGCTTCCTCGGTTTTGGAAAATGCCCGTTTCCTGGGCCCCGCGCTAACAGGAATCGGCCACTGCCGAGCGCCAGCCCACCCGCGGCATACACTTGTCAATCTTCTGTCTCGGGCCCCACTTTCCTCCTCGTGAGATCCACCCTCCACAGTGATGGAGACTGGGTCCCCCCCCCGGCCCTCTCCTTTTCCCAGCCCCCATGTCAGTCCTGCTGCAAATATTCCAGCCGGAACTAAATCACCAACTTGGAAAACTCTGCCCCTTTCTCTTGAGTCATGGTTTTCTCTCTGGAAGGGCTTCTCTCTCCTCTCCTCGCCGGCTCTGGAAATCCCAAATCCAAACGGGTTCAACCGGACGTTGAGTTGGCGCACGGCCTGTGTTGACGTTTTGGAGTGATCAACGACAGGAAACTTGCTAAACGTAGCGGCAATGGTCTACAAACTTGCTTCCTCATGGACGATTTAAGCATTTGTGCAACGCGTTCTGCTAAGCCGTTGGATTGGGTTAGTAAGGGGCTGGCCAAGTGTGGCGAGTACCCTTTGTATGAATAAATTTGCGAAACTCCTCCTCTGTAAACGCTGCGCCTCTCGTCTGACACTCAGGCACGCCGTAAGCGGCAAAAATCTGCCGCAACTTTGTCAAACGGAGAAGATCGGAGCAGGAGGAGGCCGTTCAGCCCTTCGAGCCTGCTCTGCCATTCATCACCATCATGGCTGCTTGTCCAACTCAATCGCCTAATCCTGCTTCCCCCCTCCGTTGATCCCATTCGCCCCCAGTGCTCTACCCGGCCGCCTCTTGAATACGTTCAGCACGGTGGGTTAGCACTGCTGCTTCACAACTCCAGGGTTCGATTCCCGGCTTGGGTCACTGTCTGTGTGGAGTTTGCGCATTCTCCCTGTGTCTGCGTGGGTTCCCTCCGGGTACTCCGGTTTCCTCCCACAGTCCAAAGATTAGGTTGATTGGCCATGCGAAGAAATTGCCCCTTAGTGTCCAAGGGTGCGTAGGTTAGAAGGATTAGTGGGGAAAATATGTAGGGATATGGGGATAGGGCCTGGGTGGGAATCGGTGCAGACTCGATGGGCTGAAGAGCCTCTTTCTGCACTGTAGGCTTCTATAATTCCACATTGAGTGTTTTGGCATCAACTACTTCCTGTGGGAATGAGTTCCACAGGTCAGGAGAAAAAATGTCTCCCCACCTCTGTCCTAAATGGTCTACCCCCAATCCTCAGACTGTGACCCCCTGGTTCTGGAATCTCCCCACCATCCTCCCTGTGTCTACCCTGTCCAGTCCTGTTAGAATTTTATAAATCTCTGAGATTCCCCCCACTGTTCGTCTGAACTCCAGTGAAAACAATCGTAATCTCTCCTCCTACATCAGTCCTGCCGGAATCACCTTCGCTGTACTCCCTGGAGAGTCAGTGGATGTTGTAGATTACCTGGAGCTCTGGGCAATGTTGGAATCCTCACTAGGCTGTGCTTTTTGGGCCACAGATTGTGAACAATATTATTTTTAGTCTGCTGTGATCTCATTCATTTCTGCCCCCCCCCAAAAAAAAGTTGCCCCCAGTTTTTCACTTCTGGGTCAAGAGGGTTTTTCCTTGTTGTCAGTGTAACTTTGACTTATTATGGCTTCAAGTTGTAAGGGGATTATTGACAACAATATTTATACAAGTGACGACTTAACAGAACTGCAATATGTATCTCCTCTCTCCTCCTCCCTGGCTCCAAACGAAGCTCTTCCCTGTCCCAGGATGCTTGCCTTTGCACCTGATTGGCTCGGCTCCCCGCTCTGCCTCTCCGCAGGGTCGGAGCCGATCCATGTGGGACTCGGGCTTTGTGCCCTTAAAAGGGCCACGCTACCATTAAAGTGAAACGCACCCTCTGCCCATCGTAAAGCTCCCCCCCCCCACCCCCACCAAAACCATCGGCGCAAATCTAACAGCCTGCCCATCCCAGTTCAGCGGAAGGCTCCTAATTTGAGCGTTTGATTCCGAGCACCGTTCTCAGGGATGCAACTTCTCAAGACATATTGCAACCTTAAATATATTTGGGGATCTGAAACTTAAGCGTAGCGCTGTGGTCACCCGATTTTTTTTTTTTGGCTTTACAGGACGTACTTGTGAAATTGCCAAGAATTCTGCACAAACCTTGATGCGCATAGCCTGTAAAGTACGGACTCTGCGGATCTGGTACTGAGGCTTCGTTTTGAGAGACCTGCAGTTGAGTCAGCTTCATTGAAACTCCCACTCCTCTCTTGTTGGGGGACTCACTCGAGAGGGGAGTTCCGACTCGGCCAGGCCCGTGGGGAGATTGAGCGATGTTCCCCCCAACCCCCGCCCCACACTCTCAGCGTCCGCCATAACAGAGTGGCGCAGTCCGAAGGCGTGTGTGGAGAATCGGATTACCAGCAATCTCCTCCACCCCCCCAACCCGCCACCCAGCTCCGCCACGCAAACTCTGCACGGGGAATCGAACCCGTGCCAACCACTGTGCCACCCCGGTCATCAATTCATGGTCGCCAGGAGATTCTTAATTCCAGATATTTTCTGATTGGATTCGCGTGCCGTGGCGGGATTCGGAGCCGGGCCCCTGGCAGCTGTGAGGCAGCCGTGCCAACCACTGTGCCACCCCGTGGCAAAAAACAATAACCCACAAGGGGCACCTACTTCATAGGCAGCAGAACCTACCCTCTCACCCTCCCCCCCTGCAAAAGATGAGGTGAACCTCCCCACTTCCTGAAGAATTTGAAATTTGAATATTGGCATCTTGCTGGTGGGATGCCGCTGAGTGGTGTTATCTGCCGTACAGGGATTCACTGGCACCTCAGAAGCATTCAAACGCCACGAGCGGGTACTATTCTGGGTGCAAAATGGGACCTGTGATGCCTATGCACATGCAGGTGTGTGCCATGCTGGGCATCCTTAGAACGTTACAGCAGAGGAACAGGTCCTTCGGCCCATTATGTTACGCCAAACATGATGCCAATTTAAACTAATCCTTTCTGCCTTGCTCCATATCCCTTGTATTCCTCACATATTCCTGTGTTTATCTAAACACCCCTGAAACACCCCGATTGTATCTGCCTCCATCACCGCCCTGGCAGCAAATTCCAGACACCCATCCCTCTCTGTGTCAAAAAAATTACCCCTCACATCTCCTTCGAACTTTCCCCCTCTCACCTTGAGTGCCTGCCCCCGAGTATTAGACATTTCAACTCTGGGGAAAAAAGATTCTGACTGTCGACCTTATCTGTGCCGCTCAGAATTTTATACACTTCGATCGGGTCTCCCTTTCAGTCTCAGAGAAAACAACCCGAGTTTGTCCAGCCTCTCCTTATAGCTCAGACCCTCTAATCCAGGCAGTGTCCTGGTAAACCTCTTCTGCACCCTCTCCAAAGCCTCCACATCCTTCCTGTAATGTGGCGACCAGAATTGAAGATGTGAGCAAGGACATGGGCATCGGGGCAAATGCCAGCAGCAGACTTGCCCCATTTCTGAATCCACATTCCAGCTAATGCCCTTCCGCAGCTGAATCTGTGTTTTGTTGTAGAGACTGGCTCGGGAGGAGGAGACAGAGGGTAGTAGTGGAAGGCTCTTTTTCCGGCTGGAAGCCTGTCACTAGTGGAGTGCCACAAGGCTCAGTACTAGGTCCTCTTCTATTTGTGGTCTACATAAACGACTTGGAAGTTGGGGTAGTTGGTGAGATCAGCAAATTTGCTGATGACACCAAGATGCTTGGATTGGCGGGTACAGAAGAGCAGTGCCAGGCAATACAACAGGACATAGACAGGTTGGTAGACTGGGCAGATAGATGGCAAATGGAATTTAATCCGCATAAATGCGAGGTGATGCATTTTGGCCGGAAAAATGTAGAAGAGAGTTATAGGATAAAAGGTAAAACTATACGGAGTATAGAGACGCAGAGAGACTTGGTGGTGCAGGTTCACAAGTCTCTGAAGGTGTCCTCACAGGTGGAGAAGGTGATAAAGAAAGCGTATAGTATGTTAGCTTTCATAGAAAAGGGTATAGAATACAAGAGTAGGAGTTTGATGTTGCAATTGTATAGAACGTTGGTTAGGCCTCACTTGGAATACTGCGTCCAGTTCTGGTCTCCGTACTATCGGAAGGATGTGGAGTCCATGGAGAGAGTGCAGAGGAGGTTTACCAGGATGCTGCCTGGTATGGAAGGACTGTCCTATGAGGAACGATTAGATAGACTGGGGTTGTTTTCCCTTGAAAGACGTCGGCTTAGAGGGGATCTCATAGAGGTGTATAATATTATAAGGGGTATAGATAGAGTAAATGGAGGTAAACTTTTTCCACCTTTAGAAATGGATAGGACGAGAGGTCATGGCCATAGGGTGAGGGGGGCTATGTATAGGACGAATATTAGAGGGCAGTTTTTCACACAAAGGGTAGTGGGGTGTGGAATGCACTGCCGAGTAAGGTGGTGGGAGCAGGCACGCTAGGGCTGTTTAAGGGTCTCTTGGACAGCCACATGAGCGGTATGCAGATAGAGGGATAAAGTAGGACTGTTTAACTATGGCTTTTTTTTCACAGGTAATTCAGTCCATACTTGACCAACAAGGAGCATGCATTCGGCAGGTGGTGCGAGGACAGCTCTTGGATGTTGATTCATGGGTTGCCTGGTGCTTCATCTCGTAAATGAGAGCTTTATGTGGACCATCTGAAGGGCACCATGACAGCTCAGTGACTATCGCTGTAGCTGTGCAGACACTTGGAATTGGGCCGGTGTCTGCAGGAGTTTGCGCGTTCTCCCCGTGGTTGCGTGGGTTTTCTCTGGGCGATTCGGTTTCCTCCCACAACCCAAAAATTCGCTCTTAGGCTGATTAGGAAACAAATTGTCCCTATGGTGAGAATTTTCCATATTAGGAATAATATATATATTATTATATAGGAATATTAAAATAGGATAATGGATTTGCTACTATATAGTATGACGGCGGCGCGGGCTCGTTGGGCCGAAGGGCCTGTTTCCCGTGCTGTGTTGCTTTAAAAAAAAAGATGCCGACGTTGGACTGGGGTAAACTCAGTAAGATGTCTGGCAACATCTATTTTAAATCCAACCGATTTATTTGATAGTAAATCTGCGAGCTTTCGGCGTTTGTGCCTTCATCAGGCGAATGAGGTGTTCTGGTCTGCAAAAGCGCACATATCAGCACAGACAGTTTACAGATTACTGATTAGAATGTGAATCTTTACACCTAACCTGCTATTCAAGTCTTAAAGCGGCCAACAATGTGGGTGTAAGGAACACTGAGGTTAGAGAGATATGTATTGTCACCAGACAGCACAGTAAGTGAGGTTTTTTGCTAACCCAGGCAAGTTACAGGGGTTACAGATAGTGTGACATGAAGCCAAGATCCCTGTTAAGACCGTCCTCGTGTACAGAACTTGACTATCAGTTTCTGCTCAGAGGCTCTGCGCTGTCATGCGTCGTGAAGGCCCCCTTAAAGGATGTTTACCCGAAGGTCGGAGGCCGAATGCCCATGACCGCTGAAGTGTTCCCCCACAGGAAGGGAACTGTTTTGCCTGGTGATTGTCGAGTGATGTTCATTCATTAAGCAGCACGATGTACTCCAAACAGCGCTGGAAATGTGGGGCGATTCACTTTTTGGGAGCGAGAAACAGGAAGAGTTACTACGTGAACGCCGGGAGAGAGGGGAGTGCGCAGAGGGACCTGGGTGCATCAGTCACTGAAGGTGAGCACGCAGGAGCAGCAGGTGGTAAAGAAGGCAAATAGTATGTTGGCCTTCATTGCGAGAGGGTTCGAGTACAGGAGCAGGGATGCGTTGTTGCGATTATACAGGGGGCCTTGGTGAGGCCGCACCTAGAATATTTTGGTCTCCTTTTCCGAGGAAGGGTGTTCTTGCTCTGGAGGGAGTGCAGCGAAGGTTCCCCAGGCTGATTTACCAGCGGGACTGATGTATGAGGAGAGATTGATGAGGTTAGGATTGTTTTCACTGGAGTTCAGACGGATGAGGGGGGGAATCTCGTGGAGATTTATAAAATTCTAACAGCACGGGACAGGGTAAACACAGGGAGGATGTTCCCGAGGGGGGGGGGGGGGGGGGGGGGGGGGGGGGGTAGTCCAGAACCAGGGGGTCACAGCCTGAGGATTGGGGGTGGACCATTTAGGGCGGAGGTGGGGAGACATTTCTTCCCCCGGTGAGCCTGTGGAATTCATTCCCACGGGAAGCAGTTGATGGCAAAACATTGAATGTATTCGAGAGGTGGCTGGATATAGCACTGGGGGCGAACGGGATCAATGGGGAGAAAGCAGGATTAGGCGATTGAGTTGGACAATCAGCCATGATCGTGGAAAATGGCGGCGCAGGTTCGAAGGGCTGAATAGCCTCCTCCTGCTCCTATTTTTGATGTTCCTATGTGGATTTGTCGCTGATTTAATTTGTAGAGACTGGTGCTCACCTGGTAAAGCTTCTTGGTGGTTTGCGTGCTGGCTAATGCTTCTGAAGGAAGCGGGGGTGTAGATGACAGAGGCTGCTCACGTCACTCGCTCCCAGTCGCGGAAGCTGTACTTTCCGTCCTCCTGGCCTGTGACAAGAGAACGAGCAGAGGTAACACAGAACAGGTCGAGCTGCCTGAAGCGGAGGAGGCGGCCATATTTGCTTGCTTCAGCCTGAACAGGGTGTGTGTGAGAGACCTCTCCAAAGGATGTGCTCACTACAGCCAGTGACTCTCACTGCCATAGGGGCCAGAAACGTCTTCACGTTTGATCCTTCCGGCCTGCAACGTGCAATACCTCCCAGTTCATCACGTCCTGCTGTATAAAGGCAGCTACTTGCCCTCTGTGCAGCAGGAGAGGGCAATTCATTGCATTGTAGCATCAAAGCACAGAATCCCGACAGTGCAAAAGGAGGCCATTCAGCCCACCAAGTTCACACCAACTTTCTGACCCAGCATCTTACCCAGGCCCCCTTCCCTGCCCTATTCCTGTAACTCCACACATTTAACATGGCCAATCCACCCTAACCTACACATCTTTGGACACTAAGGGACAATTTTGCACGGCCAATCCACTCTAACCTACACATCTTTGGACACTAAGGGACAATTTAGCATGGCCAATCCACCTAACCTACACATCTTTGGACACTAAGGGGCAATTTAGCACGGCGAATCCATCCTAACCTACACATCTTTGGACACTATGGGACAATTTAGCATGGCCAATCCACCTAACCTACACATCTTTGGACACTAAGGGACAATCTAGCATGGCTAATCCACCCTAACCTACACATCTTTGGACGCTAAGGGACAATTTAGCATGGCCAATCCACCTAACCTACACATCTTTGGACGCTAAGGGACAATTTAGCATGGCCAATCCACCTAACCTACACATCTTTGGACACAAGGGACAATTTAGCCGGCCAATCCACCTAACCTACACATCTTTGGACACTAAGGGGCAATTTAGCATGGCCAATCCACCCTACCTACACATCTTTGGACACTAAGGGGCAATTTAGCACAGCCAATCCACTCTAACCTACACATCTTTGGCACTAAGGGGCAATTTAGCACGGCCAATCCACTCAACCTACACATCTTTGGACACTAAGGGACAATTTAGCATGGCCAATCCCCCTAACCTACACATCTTTGGACACTAAGGGGCAATTTAGCATGGCCAATCCACCCTAACCTACACATTTTTGGACACTAAGGGAATTTAGCATAGCCAATCCACCTAACCTACACATTTTTGGACATAAGGGACAATTTAGCATAGCCAATCCCCCTAACCTACACATTTTTGGACACTAAGGGACAATTTAGCACGGCCAATCCACTTAACCAGACATCTTTTGGACTGTGGGAGGAAACCCACGCAGACACGGGGAGAATGTGCAAACTCCGCACAGACAGTGACCCAAGCCGGGAATCGAACCCGGGTTCCTGGCGCTGTGAGGCAGCAGTGCTAAGCAGTGACTAACCGTGCCTCGGTTTAACCGCTACACCTTCAGCAGAACCTGCTTGGGTGCTTACAGCATTGTTCTTGTCTTGCTTTTATCCTTTGCTTCTCTGTTCTCCCCCCAGGACTAGGACATCTGCAGATACCTTGCTGATTGCCAAAGCAAACTCTCCCTTGGAGTACCCGACCCAAGGGGTCCAAGTGCGGCCTATGAAGACTATCTTAATACCAGGTCAGAAAATTAGGGCGGGAAGGTTTGTATTTGTGTCAATCCTGTTTGTGACTGCGGAACACCGCAATGTGCTGAAGTATTTTTCTATTATAGACAGTGACTGTTAATTCCGATGGTCATGTTTCCGCTTACAGGCTTTTAATCTCAACCACAAACATTTTTTTACTAAGCGGATTAAAACACTCTTAATTCCAAATGTCAGAGTTTGAAATGAACATACCACACACAATTTCAAACAATGAGTTACTCATTAAAAATTCCGCGAGAAACCACTTTTTTCCAAAGCTCAAATCGCAGTTGCACGGTAGTTAACTCACAGCACCAGGGACACAGGTTCGATTCCTGGCTTTGCTCTGTCTCTCTGCGGAGACTGCACGTTCTCCCCGTGTCTGCGTGGGTTTCCTCCGGGTGCTCCGGTTTCCTCCCACAGTGGTTAGGGTGTATTGGACATGCTAAGTTGTCTCTGTGTCCAAACATGTGTAGGTTAGGTCGATTGGCCATGATAAGTTACCCCTTAGTGTCCAAAGATGTGTAGGTTAGGGTGGATTGGCCATGCTAAATTGTCCCTTAGTGTCCAAAGATGTGTAGGTTAGGGTGGTGGCCAGCAAATTACCCCTTAGTGTCCAAAGATGTGTAGGTTAGGGTGGATTGGCCATGCTAAATTACCCTTAGTGTCCAAAGATGTGTTAGGGTGGATTGGCCATGCTAAATGTCCCTTAGTGTCCAAAGATGTGTAGGTTAGGATGGATTGGCCATGCTAAATTGTCCCTTAGTGTCCAAAGATGTGTAGGTTAGGGTGGATTGGCCATGCTAAATTGTCCCTAGTGTCCAAAGATGTGTAGGTTAGGATGGATTGGCCATGAAAGTACCCCTAGTGTCCAAAGAGTGTAGGTTAGGGTGGATTGGCCATGCTAAATTGCCCCTTAGTGTCCAAAGATGTGCAGGTTAGGGTGGATTGGCCGTGCTAAATTGTCCATTAGTGTCCAAAGGTGTGCAGGTTAGGGTGGATTGGCCGTGCTAAATTGCCCCTTAGTGTCCAAAGATGTGTAGGTTAGGGTGGATTGGCCATGCTAAATTGTCCCTTAGTGTCCAAAGATGTGTAGATTAGATGGATTGGCCACCTTGTTTGGATATGATGGCGCTGTCAGCGTAATTTGCCTGCCAGTTACTGGAGTGGTATTGACTAAGCTCAGCTCAGGGTCCTGTTTGATTCGATTCTGTCTGTTTTTTTTTCAATAGGTTTGATGCTTCAGGCGAAATCTCAGCATCTTTTTGAGGTAAGTCATTTACCCTCACCCCAGCTTCAATAAGTTTGACATGAGGCAGCTGTGAAAAGGACAGATATCGGTCTCGAGGAGGCATGGATTTATCAGCCTCATGCTTTTAACTATCCAATAGGGTTCTTTCACTCCATCACCATCACTTGCCATCGGCTTTTACACTCTTAACCTCAGCTAGGGGCAGTTATCCAGAGAGTGAGAGTGACGGAGGGAGAGAGAGTGAGAGTGACGGAGGGAGAGAGAGTGAGAGTGAGAGTGAGAGTGACGGGAGGGGAGCGGAGGAGAGGTGACGGGGGGTGAGAGAGAGTGAGAGTGACAGTATCGAGTGAGAGTGACGGGGGGGAGAGAGGTCGCGAGTGACGGAGTCTAGGGAGAGAGAGTGTAGAGTGACGGAGGGAGAGAGAGGAGGGGAGTGACGGGGGGGATGCCGAAGGGAGAGTGGACGGGGGGGAGAGAGAGTGAGAGTGGCGGGGGGTAGCGAGTTGAGAGTGACGGGGGGGAGAGAGTGAGACGTGAAGAGGGAGAGAGAGTGAGACATGGACGGGGGGGGAGACGAGAGAGAGAAGTTGACGGGGGAGAGAAGACGAGGTGAGAGTGACGGGGGGGAGAAGAGCAGTGAGAGTGACGGATGGAGAGCGAGTGAGAGTGACGGGGGGAATGCAGCGAGTAGCGAGTGACGGGGGGAGAGAGGAGTGAGAGTGACGGGGGGAGAAGCGCAGTGACAGTGACAGGGGGGAGGAGAGTGAGAGTGGACGGGGGGAGCGAGAGACGGGGGAGAAGAGAGTGAGAGGAACGGGGGGAGAGAGAGTGTGAGAGCAGTGAGCGAGAGAGAGTGAGATGCGGGGGGATGAGAGGATGAGAACTGAGGGAGAAGAGAGGAGAGTGACGGGGGAGAGAGAGAGTGACGGGGGGAAGAGGGAGAGTGAGAATGACGGGGGGAGAAAGAGCAGTGACGGGGGGAGAGAGAAGGTGAGAGTGAACGGGGGAGAGGAGTAGAGTGAGAGTGACGGGGGGAGAGAGAGTGAGAGTGACGGGGGGGAGAGTGAGAGGAGAGGAACGGGGGGGAGAGAGAGTGAGAGTGACGGAGGGGAAAGAGAGTGAGAAGTGACAGGGGAGAGAGAGCTGAGGGGGGAAGAGAAGAGAGTGAGTTTTGTTTGCGAGTGACGGGGGGAGGAGAGAGTGAGAGTGACGGCGGGGAGTAGAGAGTGAAGCGTGACGGTGGGAGAGAGAGACGTGAGAGTGACGGGGGGAGAGAGAGTGAGAGTGACGGAGGGAAGAGAGAGTGAGAGGACGGGGGGAGAGGAGAGTGACGGGGGAGAGAGAGTGAGAGTGACAATAGGAGTGAGAGTGACGGGGGGAGAGGTTGATGAGAGAGCAGGTGACGGAGGGAGAGAGAGTGAGAGGACGGGGGGACGAGTGAGAGTGACCGAGAGTGAGGGGGGGGAGAGAGTGAGAGTGACGGGGGGGAGAGAGTGAGTAGTGAAGAGATGAGAGTTGAGGGGGAGAGAGAGTGAGAGTGACACGAGAGGTTTAAGGACGGGGGGAGAAGCGAGTGAGAGTGACGGAGGGAGGTGGGAGAGAGAGTTGAGAGTTAGGACGAGGAGAGTGAGAGTGGACGGGGGGGAGAGAGAGGAGAGTGACAGAGAGTGGGGGGGAGGAGGAGTAGTGAGACGACAGAGACGAGGGGGGGGAGAGAGAGGAGAGTGAGGGTGAGAGAGAGGACGAGGGGAGAGGTGAGAAGAGGAGATGAGAGTGACGGGAGGAGATGAGAGAGTGAGATGAGGGGTGGGGAGGAGGAGAGTGACGGGGGGGAGAGAGAGTGAGAGGTGACGGAGGGGAGAGAGAGTGAGAGTGACGGGGGGAGAGAGAGTGAGATGAGAGGACGTGACGGGGTAGAGAGAGTGAGAGTGACGGGGGAGAGAGAGTGAGAGGACGGGGGAGTGAGAGTGACGGGGGGAGAGAGAGTGAGTGAGGTGACGGGGGGAGAGAAGTGAGAGTGCGAGAGAGAGAGAGTGACGAGGGCAGAGTGACGGGGGGAGAGAGAGATGAGAGTTGACGACTGAGGGGGGAGGAGAGAGAGGGAGAGTGACGGGAGAGAGAGAGAGAGTGAGAGTGACGAGTGACAGAAGAGAGAGCTGAGAGAGAGTGAGAGTGACGGAGGGAGAGATTCGAGAGAAGAGTGAGAGCGAGGAGGGAAGAGAGAGTGAGAGTGACGGGGGGGAAGAGAGAGTGAGAGTGACGAGGAGAGGAGAGAGGAGAGTGAGAGTGACGGGGGGAGAGAGAGTGAGAGTGACGGAGGGAGAGAGAGTGAGGGGCAAAGGAGGGAGAGAGAGCGAGTGAGGGGGGAGAGAGAGTGAGAGAGAGAGATGAGTATGAGAGAGAGATGAGAGAAAGGGGGGGAGAGAGAGTGAGAGGACGGGGGGAGAGAGAGTAGAGAGTAAGAGTGACGGAGGGAGAGAGAGTGAGAGTGACGGAGAAGAGGAGAGAGAGAGAGAGAGATGAGAAGGGTTAGTGACGGGGGGAGAGAGTTGAGAGTGACGGGGGGAGAGAGAGGAGAGAGAGGGAGAGAGAGTGAGAGAGAGATGGGACGTAGAGTGAGAGAGAGTGAGATGACGGAGAGAGAGTGACGGGGGGAAGAGATGAGAGTGACGGGGGGAGACGAGAGAGAGAGTGAGAGTGCGGGGGGGGAGAGAGAGTGAGAGTGACAGAGTGAGAGTGACGAGAGAGTGACGAGGGGGAGAGAGAGTGAGAGTGACGGAGGGAGAGAGAGTGAGAGTGACGAGAGTTGGAGAGAGAGAGAGGGACACATGACGGGGGGAGAGAGGTGAGAGGACGTGAGACGACGTTGAGGGACGGGGGAGAGAGAGTGAGAGTGACGGGGGGAGAGAGAGTGAGAGTGACGGGGGGAGAGAGAGTGAGAGTGACGGGGGGGGAAGAGAGTGAGAGTGACGGGGGGAGAGAGAGTGAGAGTGACGCGGGGGAGAGAGAGCGAGGGAGGAGAGGAGAGGAGGAGAGTGAGAGAGTGACGGGGGGAGAGAGAGTGAGAGTGACGGGGGGAGAGAAGTGAGAGTGACGGGGGAGAGGAGAGTGAGAGAGTGAACGGGGGGAGAGAGAGTGAGAGTGACGGGTGGGAGAGAGAGTGAGAGTGACGGGGGGGGAGAGAGTGAGAGTGAGGGGGGAGAGAGAGAGAGTGACGGGGGAGAGAGAGTGAGGTGACGGGAGACGTGAGAGTGAGGAGGGAGAGAGAGTGACGGAGGGGAGAGAGAGTGAGAGTGACGGAGGGAGAGAGAGTGAGAGTGACAGGGGGGAGGGAGAGAGAGTGAGAATGAGGAGGGGAGAGAGTGAGAGTGACAGGGGGAGAGAGAGTAGATGGGGGTGACGAGAGTGAGAGTGACGGGAGGGGTGAGATGAAGAGAGGGAGAGTGACGGGGGGGGAGAGAGTGAGAGTGACGGGAGAGAGAGAGAAGTGACGGGGGAGAGAGAGTGACGGGGGGAGGAGAGAGTGAGAATGGACGGGGGAGAGAGAGTGAGAATGACGGGGGGAGAGAGAGTGAGAGGCGAGGGGGAGAGAGAGTGAGAGGATGTGACGGGGGGAGAGAGAGTGAGAGTGACGGGGGGAGAGAGGAGGAGAGTGACGGGGGTGAGAGAGAGTGAGAGTGACGGGGGGGAGAGAGTGAGGAGTGACGGGGAGTGAGAGTGAGGGTGAGAGTGACAGGGGGGGAGAGAGAGTGAGAGAGTGACGGGGGGATCAGTGAGGGGGAGAGAGGAGGGTGAGAGGACGGGAGTTGTTGCGAGAGGAGAGTGACGGGGGGGTGCGAGAGGAGAGTGAGGTGACGGTGGAGTGACAGGGAGTGAGAGGGGGGGGAGAGAGACGGAGAGGGCGGGGGAGTGAGAGTGACAGGGGGTGCGAGAGTGAGAGTGACAGGGGGAGTGGGAGTGACAGGGGGTGCGAGAGTGAGAGTGACAGGGGGAGTGGGAGTGACAGGGGGTGCGAGAGTGAGAGTGACAGGGGGAGAGAGAGTGAGAGTGACGGGGGTGCGAGAGTGAGAGTGACGGGGGGAGAGAGAGTGAGAGTGACGGGTGTGTTGAGTCTATCGGGATAACTAGGCCTGATTCTTCTTTAGCCTGAGTCTCTTTAGCACCATTGACGGATCACATGCCAGCGATTGCTCCTTGCTAACTCCTGAACACAATCCTCCTCAGTCCAAGCTGAATACTTCCTTCCGTTTTTACTTACATTCAGATAAATCACCATCAGTAAACTGTTCTTCACAGACAGGCCGCTTGCGATATTCCCGGTCCCCGGGTGTGCGAGGAAGGGCAGTTTCTTTTTTTAAATGAATCGAGCCTTTCTCGTTCCCAGGTGAACCTGACAGCAAGTTTGGGAATCTTTAACGTGGCAGCCGAGGTCGATGAGGTGACGATCGAAGGCGAGGGGGAGATGCGTCTGTCTCTCTCGAGCTCTCACGCCGACAACCTGAACCGCCAACTCCAGTTTGTCACCTACACCAACACCGTCTTCAACCCCAACACGGCCGACACAGGTACAACCAGGGGTGGCGGCGGGGAGGACCTGGACAAAAAATGGCGGCTAGAAATCGTTGGGTGGGATATTTGTAAACAAGTGTGTTAATGGTTGGGATTTTCCAGCGGGATCTTCCAGTCCTGCCGATGGTTAAACCCCTCCCCCAGCGTTGCAGGTCTGGTGGTGGTTGGGGGTGGGGGGGGGCTGGGGGTGGTGTGGCTGTGGACAACACGGAATCAGAAGATCCAGCGGCCAGCCAATGGCCGGTCACCTCCACTGCCCAAAACAAGCCATAGGTGGCAGAGAAATTCCCAGCCATCGGCTGGAATTTTGCCGTCCCGCTCGCAACGGGAATCGGAGCGACCATGGAAAGGTCTGTTGACCTCGGGCTGGGATTTTCCGCTCTCGTTGGGTAAAATCCCAGCTATCGTGTTTGCTTTGCCCTCCATTTCAATTTTGGTCTTTAATACAATCTTTACTGCTGTATTAACAAACTTGGTAAGATGGTTTGATTTGATTTTGATTTATTATTGTCACGTGTATTGGGATACAGTGAAAAGGATTGTTTCTTGCACACTATACAGACAAAGCATACCATTCATAGAGAAGGAAAGGAGAGGGTGCAGAATGCAGTGTTACAGTCATAGCTAGGGTGTAGAGAAAGATCAACTCAATGTGAGGTAGGTCCATTCAAAAGTCTGACAGCAGCAGGGAAGAAGCTGTTCTTGAGTTGGTCGGTATGTGACTTTTGTATCTTTTTCCCGACGGAAGAAGGTGGAAGAGAGAATGTCCGTGGTGCGTGGGGTCTGTGATTACGCTGGCTGCTTTTCCGGGTGCACAGGACAGATCCGGCACCAGAAATGTGACTAAAATACATTTCTTAAAGGCGCAGTGTCGTCACGCTGTTTGGATAAGAGCAGATCCTTCTGTTCCTTCCTCAGCCGCCATTGGCCAAACAGACGGACTGGTTACACTTTGCATTGCTGTGTGGGAGCTTTTCGCTAAGTGCAAGAAGTCTGCTTCGCCTCCGCGAGCCCCAGTGCTGAGTAACTCCTGATCCTGGTGATTTTAACCCGCGTTGAAAAGTCGCAGTTCTGTTTGGGGCTTCTCAGCCCTGTGTCCTCACTCAACCTGATTCTCCAGATAGCCACCCTCTCAAAGCACCCGTGACAACCCATTTGCCTTCGCCATCTCATGTGGCACTGCCACCTCCAACAACTGCAGTCGCTGACTTCCCAGAGACCTCCATTTGAAAGTCTCGTTTCTCGAACGTTTGGCACTGTTGATGAACCAGTGCCATAGCCAATCGGCGCAGCTCAACAAAGAGACAGACACACAAAATGAAATTCTGTCACAATTTCAACGTTACTACTAGGATGGCACAGCGGTTCGCACTGCTGATCGCGGTTCAATTCCCAACTTGGGTCTGTGAATGCGGATTGGCACCTACTCCCTGTGTCTGTGTGGGTTTCCTCCGGGTGCTCCAGTTTCCTTCCACACTCCAAAGATGTGCAGGTTAGGGTGGATTGGCCACGCTAAATTGTCCCTTACTGTCCAAAGATGTGTAGGTTAGATGGATTGGCCATGCTAAATTGTCCCTTACTGTCCAAAGATGTGTAGGTTAGATGATTGGCCATGTTAAATGCCCCTTAGTGTCCAAAGATGTGTAGGTTAGGGTGGATTGGCCATGCTAAATTATCCCTTAGTGTCCAAAGATGTGTAGGTTAGGGTGGATTGGCCATGCTAAATTGTCCCTTAGTGTCCAAAGATGTGTAGGTTAGGTCGATTGGCCATGCTAAATTGTCTCTTAGTGTCCAAAGATGTGTAGGTTAGATGGATTGGCCATGCTAAATTGTCCCTTAGTGTCCAAAGATGTGTAGGTTATGTGGATTGGCCACGCTAAATTGTCCCTTAGTGTCCAAAGATATGTAGGTTAGATGGATTGGCCATGCTAAATTGTCCCTTATTGTCCAAAGATGTGTGGGTTAGGTGGATTGGCCATGCTAAATTGTCCCTTACTGTCCAAAGATGTGCGGGTTAGGTGGATTGGCCATGTTAAATTGCCCCTTAGTGTCCAAAGATGTATAGGTTAAGTGGATTGGCCATGCTAAATTATCCCTTAGTGTCCAAAGATGTGTAGGTTAGGTCGATTGGCCACGCTAAATTGTCCCTTAGTGTCCAAAGATGTGTAGGTTAGATGGATTGGCCATGCTAAATTGTCCCTTACTGTCCAAAGATATGTAGGTTAGGTGGATTGGCCATGTAAATTCTTTTCAATGTACCCAAACAGGCGACTGGGGGATTTTCACAGTAACTTCATTGCAGTGTTAATGTAAGCCTACTTGTGCTAATAATAAATGAACTTGAAGCCTTCTTGTGACACTAAGAAATAAACTGAAAGCTGCAAGGCATGTCTTCAAGCTAGCATCCCAGTTTGACCATTTTCCCATCATGCTCTGAATTAGGGCCTTAGTGCGTACGGCTGTACTGTCCCCTGGGTTAAAATAACTTTGTCTTCAAGGGCTCTTTTTGAGTTTTTTCTCGAAAGCTACGTTTTAACTTTGAGGGATCCCTTCCACTCTCATCTTCAAGAACCCCTTTACTGGGCGCCGCAGTCACGTTGCCACGTTTATGCCGAACTTTCTTTGGGCTTTTGTTCTTTTAACTGGGTAAAATGACAGAGAAACCCAATAGAAAGACTCAGTAATGTATAGCAACTCATCCGACCCAAAGGCAAGGATGAATGAGGTGGAGATAGCATATGATCCATATGGTAGTGAATTAGAATTAGAGCAACAGAGCACGGGAAACAGGCCCTTCGGCCCAACGAGCCCGCGCCGCCGTCATAACTATATAGTAACAATTCCATTATCCTATCCTAATTTTAGGTTATTCCTAATATAGAAGAGTCTAAATATAGGGACAATTTGTTTCCCAATCAGCCTAAGAGCAAATTTTTTGGGATGTGGGAGGAAACCGGAGTGCCCGGAGAAAACCCACGCAACCATGAGGAGAACGCGCAAACCCCCGCAGACACCGGCCCAATTCCAAGTGTCTGCACAGCTACAGCGATAGTCACTGAGCTGTCATGGTGCCCTTCAGATGGTCCAGATAAAGCACTCATTTACGACATGAAGCACCAGGCAACCATGAATCAACATCCAAGAGCTGTCTTCGCACCACCTGCCGAATGCATGCTCCTTGTTGGTCAAGTTGGACCGAATTACCCGTGGAAAAAAAAAGTCATAGTTAAACAGTCCTACTATATCCCTCTATCTGCATACCGCTCACGTGGCTGTCCAAGAGACCCTTAAACAGCCCTAGCGTGCCTGCTCCCACCACCTTACTCGGCAGTGCATTCCACACCCCCACTACCCTTTGTGTGAAAAACTGCCTTCTAATATTCGTCTTATACATAGCCCCCCTCACCCTAAGGCCGTGACCCCTCGTCCTATCCATTTCTGAAGGTGGAAAAAGTTTACCTCCATTTACTCTATCTATACACCTTATAATCTTATACACCTCTATGAGATCCCCTCTAAGCCGACGTCTTTCAAGGGAAAACAACCCCAGTCTATCTAATCGTTCCTCATAAGACAGTCCTTCCATACCAGGCAGCATCCTGGTAAACCTCCTCTGCACTCTCTCCAAGGACTCCACATCCTTCGATAGTACGGCGACCAGAACTGGACGCAGTATTCCAAGTGAGGCCTAACCAACGTTCTATACAACTGCAACATCAAACTCCTACTCTTGTATTCTATACCCTTTTCTATGAAAGCTAACATACTATACGCTTATAGTGCTTAACCTAAAAACACCTTTTGCAAAATGATGTCTTTATTTGGCAACAATTGTCATTCAAATCAGATGGCAGAATAGAGAAAAACACACGGAAAATGCATAACGATGGTTTTGTTTGAACTGAGTTTCCATTATAACCACAAGTAGCAAAGTTAATATCAGATTTCCCTTTTCATCTGTCATATGAGAAGAGACTAAGTCGGTTAGGATTATATTCACTGGAGTTTAGCAGAGTGAGAGGGGGAATTCCATAGAAATTTATAAAATTCTAACAGGGTTAGACAGGATTAGATTCAGAAAGAATGTCCCCGATGGTGGGGGGAGTCCAGAACTGAGAAGATTGAACGGTTCACAGTTGTAATCTGAAGTGTGTGGGATTGTGGATGGGGTTTTGAAATGGATAGAAAGCTGATTAGCAGATAGGAAGCAAAGAGTTGGCATAAATGGGTCTTTTTCTGATTGACAGGCAGTAACTAGTGGGGTACTGTAGGGATCTGTGCTGGGACCCCAACTGTTCACATTATATATTAATGATTTGGAAGAGGGAACTGAATGTATTGTACCCAAATTTGCAGAGGATATAAAGTTGGGTGGGAGGGTGAGCTGTGAAGAGGATGCAGAGATGCTTCAGTGTGATTTGGACAGGCTAAGTGGGTATCTACATGGCAAATACAGCATAATGTGGATAAATGTGAGGTTCTCCACTTTGGGAGCTATAATAGGGAGACAGATTATTAGTTGAATGGGTGTAAGTTGAGAGAGGTGGATACTCAGCGAGATCTTGTGTCCTTGTGTATCAGTCACTGAAAGTAAGCGTGCAGGTACAGCAGGCAGTAAAGAAGGTAAATGGTATGTTGGCCTTCACAGTGAGAGGATTTGAGTATAGGGATATTTTATTGCAATTGTACAGGGGGCTGGTGAGGCCACACGTGGAGTATTGTGTGATCAGCTCAATATATGGCAGGTCCATTCAAAAGTCTGACTCAATATATGGCAGCAGGGAAGAAGCTGTTCTCGAATCGGCTGCTACATGTCCTTCAGATTTTTGTATCCTTTTCCTGACAGAAGAGACAATATCCAGGGTGCCTGGGCTTCTTGATTGTGCCGGCTGCTTTTCCGAGGCAGCGGGAAGTGTAGACGGTGGATGGGAGGCTGGTTTGCCTGATGGACTGGGCTACGTTCAGAACCTTTTGTAATTCCTTGCGGTCTTGGGCAGAGCAGGAGCCCAGACCGAGCTGTGATACACCCAGAAAGAATGCTT
This sequence comes from Sphyrna mokarran, assembly GCA_024679065.1. NCBI lineage: Eukaryota > Metazoa > Chordata > Chondrichthyes > Carcharhiniformes > Carcharhinidae > Sphyrna > Sphyrna mokarran. Next base: position 10,136,709 of record JAGIQG010000038.1, on the reverse strand, counting down.
TCTATGAGGCATCTGTAAAAGTTCCAGCGGACATGCCGAATTTCCCTGCAAAAATAATCTGCTTGTCGCAGGGTTTATCAAAGATCAGTCTATCCGTTCTGATAACACAGTTTTGGTGCCGTGGTTCTCAGATAGACCGCAAAGGATGGGAAAGTTGCCAACATCTGCAGGCTAACAAGCAAGAAACACGGCACAAATTTCCGCCACCACAGAGTTCTTCCATCACCAGCCACCGGCAGTCCTGCTGCCAGGAGTGTCCCGAATGTAACTCAGAAGCGATCATTTGATCTCAGCTCTTGTCTCCTCTCATAGACTCTGCACCAACTCTCTTAGAACTCAATACAAATCTAGCAACACCAATTTTAAATCCAACCGATTTATTTGATAGTAAATTTGCGAGCTTTCGATCTTTTCGTCTTTGTTAGGCAAATGCAGTGTTCTGGTCTCCAACTCTCTTACGCAGTGTCTTAATCCAGGCTCACCCTGTGTCCTATTCCTGTAACCCCACTCATTTAACATGGCCAATCCCCCCTAACCTACACATCTTTGGACACTAAGGGGCAATTTAGCATGGCCAATCCACCTAACCTACACATCTTTGGACACTAAGGGACAATTTAGCATGGCCAATCCACCCTAACCTGCACATCTTTAAACACTAAGGGATAATTTAGTATAGCAAATCCTCCTAACCTACACACCTTTGGACATTTTTGAACCTTTTGAAGGCTCTGGAGAAGATGTCATAGCTTCTCTGCTCCGGGGAAGTACTGGATGATGAAGGGTACTCTGTCCACCGTGCCCCATGTTTGTCTTCTGAGGAGGTCGGTGCCGTTTTTCACTGCGGCACGTCGGAACTATCGACCGATGAGTCGAACGCCATATCCTGCTCTTATGAGGGCATCTTTCAACATCTGTTGCAATCCTCTTCATCTGAGCAGATCCTGTGTATACGGAGGGCTTGTCCGCAGGGGATGGCTTCTTTAATGTGTTTAGGATGGAAGCTGGAGAACTGGAGCATTGTGAGGTTATCTATGGGCTTGAGGTACAGTGAGGTGCTGAGGTGACTGTCCTTGATGGAGATGCGTGTGTCCAAGAATGTGACCGATTCTGGAGATTAGTCCACGGTGAGTCTGATGGTGGGATGGAACTTGTTGATGTCATCATATAGTTGTTTCAATGATTGTTCACCATCAGTCCAAAGGAAGAAAAGTTCATCGATGTATCTAGTGTATAGCATCGGCTGAAGATCCCGTGTGGTGAAAAAGTCTTGTTTGAACCTATGCATGAGGATGTTGGCATATTGAGGTGTGAATTTGTCCCCATGGCTGTTCTGTGTGTCTGGATGAAGAACTGGTTGTTGAAGGTGAAGACATTGTGGTCCAGGATGAAGCAGATGTGTTGTAAAATTGCATCTGGAAACTGGCAGCTGTCCGTGTTGAGTACTGAGGCAGTTGCAGCAATGCGATTGTTGCGGGGGATGTACACATTATTGGACACTAAGGGGTAATTTAGCTTGACTAATCCTTCTAACCTATACATCATTGAACACTAAGGGACAATTTAGCATGGCCAATCCACCCTAACCTGCACATCTTTGGACACTAAGGAGCAATTTAGCATGGCCAATCCACCCTAACCTACACATCTTTGGACACTAAGGAGCAATTTAGCATGGCCAATCCACCCTAACCTACACATCTTTGGACACTAAGAGGGCAATTTAGCATGGCCAATCCACCCTAACCTACACATCTTGGACACTAAGGGGCAATTTAGCATGGCCAATCCACCCTAACCTGCACATCTTTGGACACTAAGAGACAATTTAGCATGGCCAATCCACCTAACCTGCACATCTTTGGACACTAAGGGGCAATTTAGCATGGCCAATCCACCCTAACCTACACACCTTTGGACACTAAGGGACAATTAGCATGGCCAATCCACCCTAACCTGCACACCTTTGGACACTAAGGAGCAATTAGCATGGCCAATCCACCTAACCTGCACATCTTTGAACACTAAGGGGCAATTTAGCATGCTAATCTACCTAACCTACACATCTTTGGACATAAGGAGCAATTTAGCCTGGCCAATCACCTAACCCAAACATCTTTGGACACTAAGGGGCAATTTAGCATGGCCAATCCACCCTAACCTGCACATCTTTGGACACTAAGGGGCAATTTAGCATGGCCAATCCACCCTAACCTACACATCTTTGGACACTAAGGGGCAATTTAGCATGGCCAATCCACCCTAACCTACACATCTTTGGACACTAAGGGGCAATTTAGCATGGCCAATCCATTTAACCTACACATCTTTGGTCACAATGGGGCAATCCTTTGTAGCTTCTTGCAGTCTTGGTCAGAGCAGGAGCCCATACCAAGCTGTGATACAATCAGAAAGAATACTTTCTATGATGCATCTGTAAAAATTGGGGTGAGTGGTAGTAGGATGCCAAATTTCCTTAGCCTCATGAGAAAGTAGAGACACTGGTGGCCTTGTTTACCTATAGTGTGGGCGTTGCTGGGTGGGTGGGGGGGGTGGGGGGACCAGGACAGGTGATCTGGACACCTATAAGCTTGAAGCTCTTGGCCATTTCCATTTAATTGGTAGTCTCCATTTCCTTCCAGTGCTGTTTGAAACGGAGGGGCATCAGGCCAAGTTTTCCATCAAGATTCGCCACCCGGTCATTCCCAAGCTTTACAACGTGAAGAACCAATCAGGTCAGTGCTTGGGGCTAGCGATGGCTGGGTTCACGACACAGCAGTTGAGCGGAATGGAGTTCAGTTCGTGCGCGCCATCGCCTCCCACGCAGAGCATCCGAAATTGGGGGTGGCGTCCCGAGGCGAGTCGGGATCGCCAAGGCAGCAATGGCTGCTGTGGGGCTCTGGCCTGTTCTCTGAGAGCAGTTAAGGCCCTTTTGAACACTCCTGACTTTAAGTTGGCGAGTGTGGCCTAATGGACTGCTTTCTGAGACCCAGATGCTGCAGCAAAAACAGCCTGTGGGAAGATAACTGTTCATTTTTGTTGAAGAATTGTACATCTCTTCAATAATCGCAATCGTCTTTGAACAATAATCAGGATTCGAATGCATTAATAGACATAATTCAATCATCGGGATGCTAATAAATCATAATCGATATCTAAAACCTATTAGACCATCTTTACACAGTTCCCTATTGCATTAATATTCAGCTGCCTCATGCCAACACATCTCATAACCTCCCAGATTTTCACTCTGGGGTCACATCTCTGAGGCAATAAAATGGGATCCAGCCAAGAATAGGTTTGGGGAATCACAGAATCCCCATAGTGCAGAAGGAGGCCATTCACCCTGTACTGACTTTCTGACAGACTATCTGTCCCAGGACCATTCTTCTGCCCGATTCCCATAGCCCCCGACATTTAGCATGGCCAATCCACCTAACCTACACATCTTTGGACACTAAGGGACAATTTAGCATGGCCAATCCACCTAACCTACACATCTTTGGACACTAAGGGGCAATTTAGCATCGCCAATCCACCCTAACCTACACATCTTTGGACAATAAGGGGCAATTTAGCATGGCCAATCCCCCTAACCCATATATCTTTGGATATTAAAGGACAATTTAGCATGGCCAATCTACCTAACCTACACATCTTTGGACACTAAGGGGCAATTTAGCATGGCCAATCCACCCAACCTACACACCTTTGGACAATAAGGGGCAATTTAGCATGGCCAATCCACCTAACCAATATATCTTTGGATACTAAAGGACAATTTAGCGTGGCCAATCCACCTAACCTGCACATCTTTGGACAATAAGGGGCAATTTAGCATGGCCAATCCACCTAACCAATATATCTTTGGATCCTAAAGGACAATTTAGCGTGGCCAATCCACCTAACCTGCACATCTTTGGACACTAAGGGACAATTTAGCATGGCCAATCTACCTAACCTACACATCTTTGGACACTAAGGGGCAATTTAGCATGGCCAATCTACCTAACCTACACATCTTTGAACACTAAGGGGTAATTTAGCATGGCCAATCCCCTAACCTACACATCTTTGCACTAAGGGGCAATTTAGCATGGCCATCCACCCTAACCTACACATCTTTGGACACTAAGGGGCAATTTAGCATGGCCAATCCACCCAACCTACACATCTTTGGACACTAAGGGGCAATTTAGCATGGCCAATCCACCTAACCTACACATCTTTGGACACTAAGGGACAATTTAGCATGGCCAATCCACCTAACCTGCACATCTTTGGACACTAAGGGGCAATTTAGCATGGCCAATTCACCATGGAGTGTGGCAGGAAACCAGAGCACCCGGAGGAAACCCATGCAGACATGGGAAAGAAGATCAGAATCGAACCCAGGCCCCTGGCGCTGAGAGGCATAGTGCCAACCACTGTGCCACCATGGCAAAAGTGCCACTTGAACAAGACTCTTTGTATGCGTTTATTGTCCCTTCCTGAAGGTTCAGGCATTAACCAGGAGGCAGCAGTCAATGGGCCAGGACATCTGGGCCTAGGGCTAAGGCTTCTCAGCTCTGAGGGTGTCTCACAATGAGCATTCATACGGGGCAGAGAAAATCGCCTTGATCCCTGCTGGATTGCCATGACTGAAAGATTTCTGTACTCAGGTATCACCTCAAGACGAAAGTGCCAATCCTTTCTTTGCAGGAAGATCATGGGGGGGGTCAAAAGATTGAACCGAGAAACAGCTGACGTGCGGCCCCTTGCGAACGGAACAGTTGTCATTCCTCTGACAGCTGCAGAAGACCAGGGGATGGTCTGGCCGTGCGCTGGCATGAGGGCAATCATCACCTCTGGGGCTGTTCCAGATGTTTAGGGGCCATTGAGCAACATCTGGGACACCTCTGTGCTGGTCTGTGGTGAAGACCAGAATGGGCAGATGTATCTGGAATAATACCTCTCCTTTTGTGACCTCGATTTGAAACAAAATCCACGAAAAGGGCAGTGTGTCCTTTCATGTCCCTCCCCCCACCCCCCACAACCCAACCTGTCACAACACAATTTAAAGAAATCTTCACACCCCCACCGCACCCTCCCAACTCCCTGGGCAGAGGCAAAGCAGCCAAATATCCCTGACGTCGCAAAACGCCTCTCTCAGTCACCAAAGAGAATCAGGTAGACTGTACGATAACATGGCGATTGGCTCCATTGCTGTCTACCTCAATCAGGCCTACCGCTCACAGGAAATTGCTCCCCACAGGCACAGCGGGTTAGCACTGCTGCCTCCCAGGGACTTGGGTTCAATTCCTCACTTGGTTCACTGTCTGTGTGGAGTCTGCACCTTCTCCCCATGTCTGCGTGGGTTTCCTCCGGGTGCTCTGGTTTCCTGCCACAGTCCAACAATGTGTAGGTTAGGTGGATTGGCCAGGCTAAATTGTCCCTTAGTGTCCAAAGATGTGTAGATTACGTGGATTGGCCATGCTAAATTGCCCCTTAGTGTCCAAACATGTGTAGGTTAGGGGATTAGTGGAATAAGTATGTGGGCTTCTGGGAACAGGGCCTGGGTCAGATGAGTGGGTGCAGACCCAATGGGCTGAATGGCCTCCTTCTGTACTATATGGAATCTGTGATCTGTGACCCCCCCTGCCCTTAAGCAACGTCACGGAAAACAGATCGACTGGCTATTCTGTTGAGTGGGTGCTTTTATTGGGATCTTGCTGTGCGCAAATCGGTTGCCGCATTTGCCTATATAACCGCGACTACGCTGCAGAAGTGATCCACCAGATCACCTTGCGGCTCCTTGTGTAAATGCGAGCTGTCCCCTTTCGGGGTGGCATGGCCCAAAACCAGGATGGCGAGCCGTGCCATCTTCCCTGGCGCGCCCGAGGGTACCAGGGCTAATGCGCAACCTGAGCTGCTTAGCAAAGGCTCCCTATCAGTCGGTGTGGCCGTAAAGGACCTCGCAACATCTGCAGCAGATGTTGGAAAGACAGCTTGATCGTGTGTGGGTGAAGTGGGTGTTACAGCTCCCTCCTGTCCCTGCGTTGCTCAGTCACTCGCTGGAAGATACAGTTCCTGTGGAAATGCACAGGCGAGTTCTTTCTCTCTGTTTGAGTCTTTTGACATATTTTCCAATTCTTTAGCCCTGTGTGTTGAGAGTTTATTTATTAGTGTCACAACTGCATTCACGCTGCAATGAAGTGAAAATCCCCAAGTCGCCTGTTCGGGTACACTGAGGGAGAATTTAGCACGGCCAATGCACCCCTAACCAGCACATCCTTCAGAATCATAGAACCCCACAGTGCAGAAAGAGGCCCTTCAGCCCATCGAGTTCCTCATTGGGAATACAATCCCACCCAGGCCCCACCCCCATATCCCTACATATTTACCCACTAATCCCTCTAACCTACACATCCCAGGACACTAAGGGGCATTTTTAGCACAGCCAACCCGCACATCTTTGGACTGTGGGAGGAAACCCATTCAGGCATGGGAAGGATGTGCAAACTCCACATAGACAGTGACCCGAACCAGGAATCGAACCCAGATCCATGGCACTGCGAGGCAGCAGTTGCTAACCCACCGTGCCACCGCTGGGCATCAGATTCTCCAAGCTCGCTGCAGCGGGAGCGTGGCGTGAACGGGCAGTAAGATTGTGGTCCAGAGCCTCAAGCGGTCCTAGCCGAGGCAACCGAAGCAAGTCCCAAACGGTGAGACTGACGGGCGTCAGGGTCTCGGCAGACGTGAAGCTCAGAGACGATGGCCATCGTCCTGGGCAAACATGCTAATTAGGAGCAGGAGTCGTAGAGGTTTACAGCATGGAAACAGGCCCTTCAGCCCAACTTGTCCATGCTACCCTTTCTTTTAAACCCTTAAGCTAATCCCAATTGCCCATATCCCTCCATACCCATGTAACTGTCTAAACGCTTTTTTAAAAGATAAAATTGTACCCGTCTCTACCTCTGGCAGCTTGATCCAGACACTCACCACCCTCTGGGTGGAAAAAATTGCCCCTCTGGATATCTCTCCCCTCTCACCTTAAACCCTTTAGTTTTAGACTCCCCAATCTTTGGGAAAAGATATTGACTATCTCGCTGATCTGTGCCCCCTCATTATTTTATAGACCTCTATAAGATCACCCCTCAGCCTCCTACGCTCCAGAGGAAAAATTCCCAGTCTATCCAGCCTCTCCTTATAACTCAATCCATCAAGTCCCAGTAGCATCCTAGTGAATCTTTTCTGGAGTCCATTTGGTTCCTCTAACCTGTTCTAACATTTGAAACTTATGCCTGATCTGATAGAACTCTCTACTCTGTTTTCCTGCTATTGACAGTGGTGAGATGGAGAGGTCCCACCGTCAGCCAATAGCGGGCTGTCTCTGCTGCCAGTACAGGGCAGGGTGGGGGTCCAGCCCGATATGTCCCAGGAAAAGCACCCCTCACCCTTCTAAACTCCAATGGATACAGGCCCAACCTCTTCAATCTTTCCTCAGAGGATATCCCCCCCCCCGCCACCCCCCCGACTCACCGATCCGTGATTCCGGTTTCTAACCCCACGCTGACATTTCCTAGCCCGCTATGCCACCCGAGCAGTAGGCCGGCAAAATCGCGCCTCACGTGCAAAAATTTTCACCCCTGGCTTGATCCCTTTGCATGTTCTTTGGGCTGGATTTATGCAGACAGACGCTTGTTTGAGCAGTTGGGGAGTTTTGACCATCGCTAACACAGAATCACGTCAACATGAATGGAATTAGGTGGCACAGTGGGTTAGCGCTGCTGCCTCGCAGCGCCAGAGACCCGGGTTCCATTCCAGCTTCGGATCACTGTGTGTGTGTGATCCCCCCATGACTGCGTGGGTTTCCTCTGGGTGCTCCAGTTTCCTCCCATAGTCCGAAGGTGGGCAGGTTAGGTGGATTGGCCATGCTAAATTGTCCCTTAGTGTCCAAAGATGTGCAGGTTAGGTGGATTGGCCGTGCTAAATTGTCCCTTAGTGTCCAAAGATGTGCAGGTTAGGTGAATTGGCCATGCTAAATGTGTCCCTTAGTGTCCAAAGATGTGCAGGTTAGGGTGGATTGGCCGTGCTAAATTGTCCCTTAGTGTCCAAAGATGTGTAGGTTAGGGTGGATTGGCCGTGCTAAATTGTCCCTTAGTGTCCAAAGATGTGTAGGTTAGGGTGGATTGGCCATGCTAAATTGTCCCTTAGTGTCCAAAGATGTGCAGGTTAGGGTGGATTGGCCATGCTAAATTGTCCCTTAGTGTCCAAAGATGTGTAGGTTAGGGTGGATTGGCCGTGCTAAATTGTCCTTAGTGTCCAAAGATGTGTAGGTTAGGGTGGATTGGCCGTGCTAAATTGTCCCTTAGTGTCCAAAGATGTGTAGGTTAGGGTGGATTGGCCGTGTTAAATTGTCCCTTAGTGTCAAAGATGTGCAGGTTAGGGTGGATTGGCCGTGCTAAATTGTTCCTTAGTGTCCAAAGATGTGTAGGT
>JAGIQG010000038.1:10081012-10128131 GCA_024679065.1 Sphyrna mokarran | reverse complement strand
ATAGGGAGGGGATGTAGGGGCTGGAGGAGATAACAGAGTTAGGGAGGGGTGTAGGAGTTGGAGATAACAGAGATAAGAAGGGGGTTTAAAGGCTGGAGGAGGTTACAGAGATAGGGAGGGATGTAGGTGCTGGAGGAGATTACAGAGATAGGGAGGGGGTGTAGGGGGCTGGAGGAGGGTACAGAGATAGGGAGGGGGGTAGGAGGCTGATGGGTTAACAGGAGATAGGTAGGGAGTGTAAGGAGCCTGGAGGAGGTTACAGACATAGGGATTGGAGTGTATTAGGCTGGAGAGGTTACATAGATAGGGAGGGGAGTGTAGGAGGCTGGAGCAGGTTACAGAGATAGACAGGGGATGTAGGGGGGCTGGAGGAGGTTACAGAGATAGGGAGGGGGTGTAGGGGACTGGAGAAAGTTACAGAGATAGGGAGGGGGTGTATGGGGACTGGAGCAGGTTACAGAGATAGGGAGGGCGTGTAGAGGGCTGGTAGAGGTTACAGAGATAGGGAGGGGGTGTCGGGTGCGGGAGGATTTTACAGAAATAGGAATGGGGTGTCGGGACGTGAGGGGTTACAGAGACTAGGGAGGGGGTGTAGGGGATGGAGATGTTTACAGATATAGGGAGGGGTGTAGGGGCTGGAGGAGGTTACGAGATAGGGAGGGGTTTAGGTGGATGGAGGATGTTACGAGAGATAGGGAGGGGGTTTAGGGGGCTGGAGGGGGTTACAGAGATAGGGAGGGGTGTCGTGGACTGGAAGGGGTTACAGAGATAGGGAGGGAGTGTTGGGGACTGGAGGGGGTTACAGAGTTAGGGAAGTGGTGTAGGGAGCTGGATGAGGTTACAGAGATAGGGAGGGATTTTAGGGGGCTGGAGGGTGTTACAGAGATAGGGAGGGAGTGTAGGAGGCTGGAGGAGGTTACAGAATAGGGAGGAGTGAGGAGGCTGAGGAGGTTACAGAGTAGGAGGGAGTGAGTAGGCTGGGGGTTACAGAAATAGGGAAGGGGGTTAGAGCTGGAGGGGGTTACGAGATAGGGATGGGAGTGTAGGAGCTGGAGGGAGGTTACGAGATAGGGAGGGGGGGTAGTAGGCTGGAGGGGTTTACAGAGATAGCAGGGGGTGTAGGGGGCTGGAGGAGGATTACAGAGATAGGGAGGGGAGGTGTAGGGGACTGGAGGAGGTTCATAGGGAGGGAGTGTAGGAGCTGGAGGAGGCTACAGAGATAGGAGGGAGTGTAGGAGGCTGGAGAGGTTACGAGATAGGGAGGGAGTGTAGGAGGCTGGAGGAGTACAGAGATAGGAAGGCAGTGAGGGGCGGAGGGTTACAGAGATAGGGAGGGGTGTAGGGCTGGAGGAGGTTACAGAGATAGGGAGGGGTGTAGGGCTGGAGGAGGTTACAGAGATAGGGAGGGATGTAGGGCTAGAGGAGGTTACAGAGATAGGGATGTAGGATTGGAGGAGGTTACAGAGATAGGGATGTAGGGCTGGAGGAGGTTACAGAGATAGGGAGGGGTGTAGGGCTGGAGGAGGTTACAGAGATAGGGGTGTAGGGCTGGAGGAGATTACAGAGATAGGGATGCAGGGCTGGAGGAGGTTACAGAGATAGGGGTGTAGGGCTGGAGGAGGTTACAGAGATAGGGAGAGGTGTAGGGCTGGAGGAGGTTACGGGATGGGGGGCGCGGGCTGGGTGTGGGGAGGGCCGGGGGGCGGGGTGGGGAGAACAGACGCACCCAGCTGGACAACAGTGGAGAGGGGGGTGGGGTGGGGGGGGATGGAGCGGTCTAACGAGGTCAAAGGCTGCAGACAGCTGGAGAAGCCGAGGCGGGGTGGGGGGCGGGGGGGGGGGATGTCGGTGGGGAGTTTACCGTTGTCCCGGTCACACAGGATTCCCCCGCATGGGTGCCGAGCGTGTATTGCAGTCATCGCCATGGCAATGCGATGGCTGCTCGGGCCCAGTTGAGCTGGTGGGAGCGACATTCCTTGTTTTGAGTAGTCTAGGAATGTCAGGAAAGGGATTTTCCAGGGCTTCTGTTCCCGAAAGCGTACTTAGTTAGGAATTGCGAAATAGAAACAGAAACCACACGCAGGAGGAGGCCCTTCGATCCTGCTCCATCATTCTTATGACTAATCTTCAAATTCAATATCCTGGTCCCCTGTTTTCCACCCCCATATCCCTCGATCCCTTTAGCCCCAAGAGCGATATCTAATTTTTTCTTGGAAATCACACAACGTTTGGGCCTCAATTACTTTCTGTGGGAGTGAATTCCACACATTCCCCATCCTCTGGGTGAAGAAATTTCCCCTCACCTCAGTCCTGAAAGCCATGATGTGGAGATGCCGGTGTTGGGTTCGCGATCGGCGCAGTAAGTCATCTCACAACACCAGGTTAAAGGCCAACCGGTTTATTTGGTAGCATGAGCTCGCTAACTGTCCAGTCTGGAGACAATACACATCTCTATAACCTGTATTTAACCCTCTCTCCCCTCACACTGTCTGTATCTTTAAGACTTGATTATGTGTTAAGATTCACATTCCAACCCTTATCTTGTAATCGAGTTTGTGACCCTGTTTGTGAACAGAATCTTGCATTCACCTGATGCAGGAGCTCCGAAAGCTCGCGCTGCCAAATAAACCTGTTGGACTTTAGCCTGGTGTCGTGAGACTTCTTACCGTTCTGAAAGATTTAGCGCGCGTTCTCGGACTGGTTCTGGGCTCCCCCCAACCATCGGGAACATTCCCTCCTGCCTTACCCTGTCCAGTCCCGTTAGAGTTTGAGAGGTTTCGATGAGATCATGAGCGAACAAAATGGCAACCAAGCCAATCCCCGTCAGTCCCGGCATCCCAGGAAATCCGCCTGGGGGGCCTTCGCTGCGCTCCCTCAGGAGCGAGAACACCCTTCCTCGGAAAAGGAGGCCAGAACCGCACGCAATACTCTCGGTGTGACCGGCCCTGTATAATTGCGGCCCTGCTCCCAAACTCTGGAGGCCATTTGCTTTCTTCACCGCCCCACTGCACCCGCCTGCTTACCTTCGCCACGCGTTTGCCATCTCCCGACTTGCGCCCGTTCCGGTAACGATTTGCCTCCAAAGTGGGTGAGCTTCACGCTTATCCGCGTTGTACTGCGGCTGCCACTCGCTTGCCCGCTCTCTCGGCCTGCCCAACCCTGGCGTGGCATCAGAGGGAGAAAATGAAGAGACGGCAGTGGCGTCGACTGACTTGACAGTAAAAGCCCATGTGGAGCTCGGAGGCGGGAGAGGCTTTGTTGTAGGAGATGTTCGCAAAATTAGCTGTCCCTGTTCTACCACAGCTCTGCGTTGGCCTGTTCCATAAGGTGGTGCGGGGCTGGTGGGGGGTGGACAATGGCAGGGGAACGGCGCTAAGCCAGAATGCTTGTTGGCACGATGAGCCAAATGGCCTCCTCCTGCACTGTAACAATGCGATTCTGTGGAGAAGAGATAGTCTGCTTCATACAGGAGGAGGTTTTTTTTCATTCAGTGTGGGACACGGGCACCGCTGGCTGGTCCAGCATTTATTGCCCATCCCTAACTGCCCGAGGGCAGCTGAGAGACAACCACATTACTCTGGAGTCGCACGTAGGCCAGACCGGGGTAAGGACGGCAGATTTCCTTCCCTAAAGGGAACCAGATGGGTTTTTCCGACAATGGCGTCATCAGGTAGATTCTTAATTCCGGATATTTTTTATTGAATTCAAATTCCACCATCTCCCGTGGCGTGATTCGAACCCGGGTCCCTCTGAACGTTGCCCCGGGTCTCGAGACAATCCCACTACGCCACCGCCTGCCCTCTGTGAATATATTGGGCCCAATCGTGTCTGTCCTTCACGCCACACTCCCGCTGTGTCGAATCTGGGGGTTGCCAAATCTCTGTTCACTGCGGCCCTTGTTTCCGGGTTAATGACCGGTGGGTGCCTCTGTTTAACAGCTCCCGCTGAACTCCTTCTCTCTCTCTGAAAGAGCGTTTGGAAGTGGGCCAAAGACACGCGTGTGCTCACCACTTTGTACGGCACTAATAGTCCGCAGGAGCCTAAGATACTGAGCAAGAACCGCAAAAAAAAAGGCAAAAATACTAGAGCTGCAGGAAAAAAATAAAGAAAGCAAATGCGCAAGGCAAAATTCAAAAGGTTTGGATCAAATCAAAACATGTTAGCGTAAGCTGCCGCTCATCTGCCTGTTTGAGTAGGCCGGACTCCAACCGGGTACCTGATTCATCAGCTAAGATGGCTGAACAACATTCCTGTCTGCGCGTTAGGAATTCCAGGACCAAAATTTGAGGCCTTTACGAGTAGCACGGCCAGCTTTGCAACCGGGCCCACTCCGGCAGGCTTATCGTTCTCCTAAGGACCTCGGTGTGAGGCCTGGTTCGTTCGGGACGTGTGTCAGGGAATTGTGGGTGCGCTGCTCATGATTTCCACCCCCCCCCCCCCCCCCCCCCCCCCCCGGAGCAATTGTGACTTTCTCCCCGGCGTCTTACCTCAGTGAATGTTTCTCTGCGTCTCCAGGGATGGTTCGCTGGGCGGAACTTGGCCATCTCCCAGGTCAAAACCAAGTACGTGCTGTGGGTCGACGATGACTTCATCTTCGCCGCGGACACCAAGCTGGAAAAAATGGTGGACATCCTGGAGAAAACGACCCTGGATCTAGTGAGTGTCTTGTACCCTGCATTCACCGTACTAGGAGAACTCTGACGGAGGGTCATCCAGACTCGAAACATTGGCCATGCGAATGCTGTCAGGCCCGTTGAGATTTCCCAGCGTTTTTCTTTCAGATCCCAGCGTTCGTGCGGGGGTGGTGGGGGTGGGAGGAGCAGCGCATGGCGCTTGTGGGACATATTTTAGTCTTTTCAGTGTTTGGACGAGTGAGGGCGGAATTGCCCTCCCTCTCCAGCACCCCGAGCAGGTGGCATGTGTTGCGTGAGGCGACCCTTCATTGGGGAGTCCCGCTGTTCGCCAGGGAGCCTGGGGCGTGATGGGGGTCAGGGGTCATCATTGGCAGGACCAGATGTAACCGCGAAAAAAAAATCAATGAGAAAATCCTGACCAAGATATTTGATATGGCGGAGGGTTGATGGGGGTGGGGGTGGTATTAATAATAAAAACATTAGCGTGGCTCAGTTGGAAACAGTCTCAACTCCTAGCGCAAAGGTTACAGGTTCAAATTCTGCTTCAAAGTTCAACTTCTACCCCAGTGCTCCAGTGCCGTACACAGGGGGCGCCGCGCCGTCAGAGGGTCAGCGCTGAGGGAGCGCCGCGCCGTCAGAGGGTCAGCGCTGAGGGAGCGCCGCGCCGTCAGAGGGTCAGCGCTGAGGGAGCGCCGCGCCGTCAGAGGGTCAGCGCTGAGGGAGCGCCGCGCCGTCAGAGGGTCAGCGCTGAGGGAGCGCCGCGCCGTTAGAGGGTCAGTGCTGAGGGAGCGCCGCGCCGTCAGAGGGTCAGTGCTGAGGGAGTGCCGCGCTGTCAGAGGGTCAGCGCTGAGGGAGCGCCGCGCCGTCAGAGGGTCAGCGCTGAGGGAGCGCCGCGCCGTCAGAGGGTCAGTACAGATGGAGAGAGATAGAGGAGCTCTAACTGGTTGCATCGAGGCACCATGACCACCGCGGTGTTAGCACGTCGGGCCTAGTAACTGCCACCTCAGCCCTCCTACCCTCTCTCACTTTGCAGGTTGGAGGCGCAGTGAGGGAGGTGACAACTTACTCCGCCACGTTCCTGCACAAACTCCGAGTGGAGGCAGGCGGAAGGGAGGGAGACTGCCTCATCATTGAAGGGGGATACCACCACGCAGTCAAAGGGTTCCCCAACTGTGTTGTCACAGACGCCACCATCAACTTTTTCCTGGCACGCACAGAAAAGATGCAACAAGTGGGATTTGATCCTCACATCACAAGGCAGGGACACTTAGGTGAGTGAACGCTATTTAGAGGCACTTACATTGGAAGGGGGGGGGGGGGTGGAATACAGAACATAGCAACCAAAAAATAACATACTGGGGAAACTGGTAGAACTCTTAGAAGCATTGATAGGCAGAGGGATCTGGGTGTACAGATACACAGGTCGCTGAAAGTGGCAACGCAGGTGGAGAAGGGAGTCAAGAAAGCATACGGCATTGCTTGTCTTCGTCAGCCGGGACACTGTGTTTAAAAATTGGCAAGTCATGTTGCAAAACCTTCGTTAGGCCGCACTTGGAATCTAGTGTTCAATTCTGGAGGCCACGCTACCAGAAGGGTGTGGAAGTTTTGGAGAGGGTTACAGAAAAGATTTACCAGGATGTTGCCGGGTATGGAGGGCTTGAGATGAGGTTGGAGAAACTTGGTTTGTTCTCACTGGAGCGACGGAGATTGAGGGGAGACCTGATAGAAGTCTACAAGATTATGAGAGGCATGGACAGAGTTTTTCAGAAGCTGGTGGAAGAGTCCATTACTAGGGGGCACGGATTCAAGGGGCAAGGCTTAAAGGAGATGTACAAGGCAAGTTTTTTGCTCATAGAATCCTACAGGCTGAAGGAGGCCATTTGGCCCATCAAGTCTGCACTGACCATAATCCCACCCAAGCCCTATCTCCGTAACCCCATGCATTTACCCCAGCTAGTGCCCCTGACACTAAGGGGCAATTTAGCGTGGCCAGTCCGCCTAACCCGCACATCTTTGGGCTGTGAGAGGAACCCGGAGGAAACCCACGCAGACACGAGGAGAATGTGCAGACTCCACGCAGACAGGACTCAAGCCGGGAAACGAACCTGGGTCCCTGGCGCTGTGAGACAGCAGTGCTAACCCACTGTGTCACCCTACTCAGAGGGTCATGGGTGCCTGAAACTCAGGGGATAGCGAATTTTAAGGGGCGTCTGGACAAATCCATGGATAGGATGGGAATAGAGGGATATGGTCCCCGGAAGGGTAGAGGGATTTAGTGCAGACAGGGCCAGCATGGTCGGTGCAGGCTTGGAGGGGCCAAAGGGCCTGTTCCTGTGCTGGAATTTTCTTTGTTCTTTGTTGTTAATCACCTGCAAAGCCAACTTTTTGCGATTCATGCGCAAGGACACCCAGATCCCTCTGCACGGTGCTTGTTTTAACCATTCGTCATTCTCCTGTTTGCAGAATTTTTTGTCGACGGCTTGGGCCTGCTCCACGTTGGCTCCTGCAGCGATGTCAAAGTAGATCACGCCTCCAAAATCACCATGCCGTGGAAACAGAAAAACCAGAGCGAGAAGATGTACCACCAATTGCGTTACGTCCGGGGGTCAGAGGTGGATGGCAGCTTACAGAACAAGCTATTTTACTTCAAAAACCGATTCAAGTGCATCCGGTACGGCTAAAGAGGCGCCCTTGAACTCCAAATGATTGGAAAGTTGGCGTGCAATGTTGAATTCCAACGGGTCTTGCTTCACCTCCCGCTGAAGAACTCCTCCGAAATTGCCATCGTCCACAAGATGGCGGGCCTGCCAAACTCTTGCTGCTACTCCCAAATCATCGCTTCTGCACTTGTCTTCAAAGGACGTCCTCCAACATGGCGGCCGCGAGGTGGAGACGCCGGCTTTGCACGGGGTTGTGGGGGGGGGGGTGGTGCGGGGTAAGAAGTCTCGCAGCACCGGGTTAAAGTCCAACAGGTTTATTTTGCTTCGCGAGCGTTACCTGATGTTGTGAGACTTTCATTCCAAGATGGCGGCACCCCCCCCCCCCCAATTTGTCTTCAACTTCCCAGCTTAAAAAAAAAATGACGCCCCCCCCCCCCCCCTCCCCCGCTTTGCCCGTGAAATATTCGACGCACGCTTGTTGATCACTCAAGGGACAAGTTTACTCAGGTGCCCCGGCTTTCGGAGACAAAAAAAGCTTTGCTTTCTTTGAACCTTTGCAAGTTAACGAAAGGACACCCGCGCCATAAATTAACATCGTCGGAGACGGGACTGCTGCCTTCGCTACAGCCGTGCTGGTGAAGGTATCTGGGCTGTCGATGAGCGAACTCAGGATTTGCTTTGGTACGAGGGCGGCTTGTCCACTTCCATCCTCGTCACAGGCCGCAGGTCGAGACTTCGCTCAGGGGTCGCCTCCAGATGTCCCTTTTCATCACTCTCTCCCTTCTGGAATGTAGGTGACATTGCTGGATTCACATGTAGCAGAGATTGGGTAACGATGGCAGATTTTCTCCCTCAGAGAGAACCAGATTGGCCGGCCCCACAATCTTAAAGTTTCAAGTTTAGTTATTAGTGTCACAACTCGGCTTACGTTAACACCGCGATGAAGTTACTGTGACAATCCCCTCGTCGCCACACTCCTGTTCAGGTACACCGAGGGAGAATTTAGCACAGCCAATCCACCCTAACCTGCACATCATTCGGACTGTGGGAGGAAACCGGAGCACCCGGAGGAAACCCACGCAGACACGGGGAGAATGTGCGTGTTGATGCAGAAGGAACTCTTCCACTGTAGACAATAAAAGCAAAACTTACTCCAACTTCTAAGAAAAGGTTGAATTAAGAAATTTCATTCATTTGAAGGCTCACCCTGGGCCATTCCAAGCAGTCAAAAATTCCCAACAGATTCCAATTTGTACTGAGTCAGCTGATCGTGATGTCATTGTGCCATTGGCTACATAGTTTATTGGGTCAGCTGACCTTGTTACCATTGGTCACCTTCCAATAGATCCAATCTTATCATTGGTTACGTTCTAACAGAGCAGACTCCGCACAGACAGCAACCCAAGCCGGGCATTGAACCCGGGTCCCTGGCACTGTGAGGCAGCAGTGCTAACCCACCGTGCCACCCTGTTAGTTTCATGGACACCATTACCGAGAGCAACCTCCCAGATTTATTTATCAATTTGGGCATACCTTTGGTCATTTTTGTTTTAAATTAATTTGTGGAACACGGGCATCGCTGGAATTTATTGCCCATCCCTCGTTGCCCTTGGAGGGCAGTTGAGAGTCACCCACATTTCTGTGGCTCTGGAGTCACATGTAGGCCAGACAGGGTAAGGATGGCAGATTTCCTTCCCTAAAGGACATTAGTGAACCAGATAGATTTTTCCAACAATGGGTCATCAGTAGATTCTTAATCCCAAATATTTTTTTATTGAATTCAAATTCCACCAATTGCGGGATTCGAACCCAGGTCCCCAGATCATTAGCTGAGTTTCTGGGTAAATAATCTGGCGATAAAACCACTCGGCCTTCCTGTCATGAGCTATTACAAGTTAAGGCGAGGCTGTAAAAGCCCATTTCGTTGAGAGACCCCTTTAAAACCACTCGAGAGAGTGACTCCAGCGATATTAGCTTGAGAGTCCAATTTATGGTTAGCATGAGTACAGCTAACTGGGTCACTCAGTCCCATGACTAACGCTGTCTAAAAGTAGTCAGATTGCAAGTATATTTTGAGGCTGAAAATAATTAGAAAGTGGCTCCAAGGCAAAGCTGCAATCTTGCGAGTGGACGGAGAATGGAATGGTCTATTAATAGACGAGGCCCAAAATTGTATGTCCCACATAAGCCAATGAAGCCAATTTTAAAAAGATGCCCATCAACCGGATGGCAGTGCCACCATTTAACTCTTCGATTCAAAGGCTGGCAAGACCTAGGGTGGCCAACGCTTGCCCCGAGGTCGGGAAATCCCGACCGAGATCAGTGGATCTTTCGCATGGTTTGTGGACCTCAATTCCCGTGGGAGTGGGATGGTAAAACCACCTTCCCCTCCCCCCCCCCCACCCAAATTACCAGCAATTATTTGGCTATTACAGCCAGCCAACCCCACATGCCATGGAAATCTGATTTCAGGAAACAGTGACTCAACACTGGTTCCGTTCCACTTCAGATAAAGTTGGGTTCAGCTTAACTCAGGAACAAGTAATCTTCGGAATCAGGAAGTTAAACACATGTACAAGTTAGGAGCAGGAGTAGGTCCCTCGGGCCTGCTCCACCATTCGAGATCATTGCTGATCCCACTCAACCCTTCATCCCCACGCACCCCCCCCTCCTCCCCGATAACCTCCCACCCCCCCTTGTTAATCAAGGCCCCATCTTCCTCTGCCTTAAAAATATTCCAAAACTCTGCTTCCACCCCCTTTCCAGAAAGAGAGTTCCAGAGACTCATTCCCTCGGACAGACATTTGTCCGCATCTCTGTTTAAATGAGAGACCTTTGATTTATACAGAGTGATCCCCTAGTTACAGATTCTTTCGCAAGAGGAAACATTCTCTCCACATCCATCTTCAGGATTTTGTAAGTTTTCATCAAGTCGCCTCTTGCTCTTCTAAACTCCAGCAAATACAAGTCTGAGGATGTGTAGGTTAGGGTGGATTGGCCATGCTAAATTGCCCCTTAGTGTCCAAACACGTGCAGGTTAGGTGGATTGGCCATGCTAAATTCTCCCTCAGTGTCCAAAGATGTGCAGGTTAGGTGGATTGGCCATGCTAAATTGCCCCTTAGTGTCCAAAGATGTGTAAGTTAGGTGGATTGGCCATGCTAAATTGCCCCTTAGTGTCCAAACACGTGTAAGTTAGGTGGATTGGCCGTGCTAAATTGCCCCTTAGTGTCCAAACACGTGCAGGTTAGGTGGATTGGCCATGCTAAATTCTCCCTCAGTGTCCAAAGATGTGTAAGTTAGGTGGATTGGCCATGCTTAATTGCTCCTTAGTGTCCAAAGATGTGCAAGTTAGGTGGATTGGCCATGCTAAATTGCCCTTTAGTATCAGGGGGACTAGCAGAGTAAATACATGGAGCTTTGGAAATTTGGATGGGATTGTTGTCAGTGCAGGCTTGATGGACTGAATGGCCTCCTTTTGCACTGTAGGGATTCTATGACTCTACAAGTCTAGCCTGTCTAATCTTTCCGAATAAGGTTTCATTGCCAGTACAGAGACCTGAACACAGAAGCTGACCATTCGATGCAGGAGGAGTGTTTGAGGCGTCCTTTACCAATATGGCGACCGGCACACTTCCCAACAGAAATGGAGCCAATAGCTGAGTGGTATCAACTATTAATCCAGAATGTTCGAATCCCACCGCGGCAGATGGTGGAATTTGAATTTGATTTTTAAAAAATCTGGAATTAAGAATCTACTGATGACAATTGTTGGAAAAACCCATCTGATGTCCCTTTAGGGAAAGAAATCTGCCATCCATACCCGGTCTGGTCTACATGTGACTCACAGCAACATGGTTGACTCTCGACTGCCCTCGGGCAAGTAGGAATGGACAATAAATATTGGACCCAGCCAGCGACGCCCAGGGATGAAGAGAAAGAGTGGACACACACCTTCCGGCCTGCCATTTTGGGGTCTTAGTAGTCCGCACTGTGCCTGAATATGGGCAGATTTAGTTTCCGGATCAGCATGGATACGCTGATGTGGATATTAATGTTCATGGCATTCAGGAATTGGATGGGCTGGATTTTTCCCCGGAGGTGGTTATTTTTGGTCAACAAAAAAGCATTCTGGAGAATCTACAGTTAAGCACAGCGCCAAGGTCAGTTCAGTCATCCCTTTTAATCAAGGAATTTGGGAATAGGAATCCCTTTTTTCTCCCAGTTCTTGGTTCCAATATCTGTTTACCTTTCTTACGCACAAGACAGGCACCCCATCTGTACAAAGCAATCATCGATGTTGTCCACAATCGCCCAGACAACAGAAGGCCCCAAAGTAACTGAGGCAGCCTACTTCAAATAACGTTTTTAACTCGATCCGTGTGTGTGTGTGTGTGTGTGTGTGTGTGTGTGTGTGTATGAAACTATGGGAAAATATCAAACTGAAGAGAGGTTAATATGGTTCAAGTAGAAATTAAATTGGGTTTTGTATACTGTCTGTGATTAGGATCTTAATAAATATAATAATTGAATCTCAACAGTTGTGTTTCACTTATTAGCCTTCCCCCCGCCCCCGTTAATAATTTTGTGGTGTTTGCAATAGCTACAACAGCTTGCATTTATGTAGTGCCTTCAAGGTAGAAAACATCTCCAAACGTTAAAGGTTAGAGGCACACCAGTTCCTTGTGCCCACCCTACCAGCCTTATTGGTGTGAGCCAGCATCATTCCAGGTTGGCGCATGCCCACTATAAAGCATCTTACCGAACCTGTTCATGGTTTGTGTGTGCCCTTATGATGCCACCTTCTCATTACAGGCCTGGTTGGATGTTGAGCCAATGCAAAATGCCACCAATTGGTCCCACGATAGATACATTGGGTTTAAATTGTTGACACTAGCACAGAGTGCTGTTGCCTCAGAGTGCTGGGGACTTGGGTTCGATTCCCGCTTGGGTCACTGTCTGTGCGGAGTCTGCACGTTCTCCCCATGTCTGCGTGGGTATCCTCCCACAGTCCGAAAGACGTGCTGGTTAAGGTGCTAAATTCTCCCTCAGCGTACCCAAACAGGAGGACTGGGAGATTTTCACAGTAACTTCATTGCAGTGTTAATGTAAGCCTACATTGTAACAAACACATAAACTTTATTAAACTACAAGGTCTGGGGAAGTAAAGGAGTGAAAGTTGAAAATAACATTTTAAAAAAAAGCATTTATATGAAGGAGTAAACTGATAAATTGTCCTTGTCAGCTAATGTTTTTGAGTGCGATGCAGTTTAGGCACTTGTGGGATTAAAATTGTCAATTAAAATAATTGCGCAAGGAAGTTGATGAATTAAATCTGTTAGAATCAGAAATGCTTCAAATAAATGACTTCAGAGAAGCATTTTTGCGGTCGGATTATAAACCTACTTGTGACACAAATAAAGTTTTCAACTTTAAACTTCATGTGAAATGCTTTGATGAAGTAACTTACTTGAAGCTTTTCTGATACCCAACAGATGTCACTTGTTATTTGTACTCTCACTAACTGCCTTTTCACTGTTTGTTAAAATATTAAATATTTCATGAAAGAGGATGAGCAAGAGATTCTTCCAGCTTGAGCCAAAATGAAAAGATTTCTTGGCTAACCTACTCTTCGACTCACAAGAGGCCCTTCAGCTCATCGAGTCTGCACTGACACATTGGAAACACCTACTCTCCCTGTAATCCCATTACCCGCCCAGCACCTGGATGCGCCAAGTGTTCATTGACGTACATTTTAAAGGATGTGAGGCCTCCCCCACCCACCCAGGCAGCGCAATCCAGACCCTCACCACCTTCTGGGGAAAAAAACCTTTTCCTTAAATCCCCCCCCAAACCTCACCTTGAACCTGTGTCCCCCTCGTAACTGACCCTTCAACTGAGGGGAACGGCTGCTCCTTATCCACTCTGTCCCTCATAATCTTGTACCCCTCGATCAGATCCCCCCTCAGCATTCTCTGCTCCAGAGAAAACACACCAAGCCTACCCAGCCTCACTTTATAACTTCAATGCTCCATCCCAGGCAGCATCCTGGGGAATCTCCTCTGCACCCCCTCCAGTGCAATCACATCCCTTCCTATAATGAGGTGACCAGAACTGCACACAGTGCTGTGGCCTCCCCAAAGTCCCACACCACTCCAACATCACCTCCCTGCTTTTGTAATCTATACCCCGATTGATACAGGCAATCTGCCTTTCTTACCACCCTGCGAACATACCCTTCTGCCTTCAGAGATCTGTGGATAAACACGCCAAGAACTTCCCAGTGCCCCACCATTCATTGAACACTTCCTTGTCTCACTACCCCAAAACCTCACACTTTTCGGGGTTAAATTCCATCTGTCCACCGATTTGACCATTCCGTATATATCATCCTGTCGCCCAAGACACTCTAAGAACAATACAGCATTGGAGCAGGCCCTTCGGCCCTCCAAGCCTGCATCGATCATGTGTCCCTAACTAGACCATCCGTTTGTATCCCTCTATTCCCAGTCTGTTCATGTGGCTATCTAGATAAGTCTTAAACAATCCCAGTGTGTCCGCCTCCACCACCTTGCTTGGCAGTGCATTCCACGCCCCCACCACCCTCTGTATAAAATATGTCCGCCTGACATCTGTGTTGAACTTTGCTCCCTTAATCTTGAACTTGGGACCTCTTGTGTTTGTCTGACCTGGGAAAAAGCTTCCAACTTTTCACACTATTTATGCCCTTCATAATTTTATAAACTTCTATTAGGTCACCCCCTCCGTCTTTCTAGAGAGAACAACCCTAATTTTCTTAATCTCACCTCACAGCTGATACCCTCCATACCAGGCAACATCCTGGTAAACCTCCTCTGCACTCTCTCCAAAGCCTCCATGTCCTTCTGATAGTGTGGCGACCAGAACTGGACGCAGTATTCCAAATGTGGCCTAACCTACATTCTATATAACTGCAACATCATATGCCAACTTTTATACTCTATGACCCGTCCAATAAAGACAAGTATGTATATGCCTTCTTTACCACCTGTGGTGCCACCTTTAAGGATCTGTGGACTTGCACCCCCAAGTCTCTCTGTGTGTCTATACTCCTGATGGTTCTGCCATTTATTGTATAGCTCTCCTCCCCCCGTATTAGATCTACCAAAATGCATCATTCCGCATTTATCTGGATTCAATTCTATTTCTCTGCCCAATTTTCCAGCTATATCCTGCTGTAATCTCTGACAACGTTCATCACTATCCAGCAATCTTTGTGTCGGCCGCAAGCTTACTAATCAGACCAGCAGACTCAGCCTGAGTGTTAACCACCCAGCCACGCTTTGTGTCGTCGGTAAACTTACTAATCCTATCCCCCACAGAGTAATCAATGATATAATGATGAATAATAGGGGACTCGGCACAGATCCCTGTGGTACACTGCTGGACACTGGCTTCGAGTCACGAAAACAGCCTTCTATCATTACCCTCCGCCTCCTACAACGGAACCAATTTTGAATTCACATTATCAGCTCTTGAGCGTGTAACGCAGAGCAGACTACGTGAAATAAAAGTGGAGGTTTTCCGATGGTGCTTTGACCTTGTACACTATCGCTTGGCATTGCAAAGCAAGCTTGGATTGGAAATTGCAACCTCTTAAAGTGAGAATGGTTACTTTGAAAGGAAATTGGGAATTAGAATAAAGAAATCTTCACTGCTATGATTGCTCCGTTTGGAATGAATGAGTAATCCCTTCACTAATAATCTTGTTGCACTGTATAATCAAAGACCCTTGAGATTTCGCAACAGGATAAATGGGACAATCCTGATGACTCCTGTCTGCTGGCTTCAGGCATTGAGAAATTTGACAAGGTTGTTATGTCACTAAGACAGGAAAGAAATCCAAACTGTCTACATTAGACATAATTCTTTTTTGTGTTATGTTTAAAACGGACTTTCTGCAGAACCCAACAGGCTGGCTCCTACAAATCACATAAAGCTTAAAGTTTAAAAGTTAATTTGTTAGTGTCACAAGTGGGCTTACATTAACACTGCAATGAAGCATGTGTAGGTTAGGTGGATTGGCCATGCTAAATTGCCCCTTAGTGTCAGTGGGATTAGCAGGCTAAATATGTGGGGTTACTGGGATAGGGCTTGGGTGGGATTGTTTAAAAGTTAGTGTCACAAGTAGGCTTACATTAACACTGCAATGAAGTTACTGTGAAAATCTCCTAATCGCCACCTGTTTGGTTACACTGAAGGAGAATTTAGCATGGACAATCTACCTAACCAGCACATCTTTCAGACTGTGGGAGGAAACCCACACAGACACGGGGAGAACATGCAAACCCCACACGGACACTGACCCAAGCCGGGAATCGGACCCAAGGTCCCTGGAGCTGTGAGACAGCAGTGCTAACCACTGTGCCACCCTAAGGATTATCAGTGCAGGTTTGATGGGCCGAATGGCCTCCTTCAGTATGATTTTGTGTGTGCTTGCGTGAGCTTTACTCCAATATATACACCCCCAAAAGGATATATATATCCTTTGTGAATTAATCCTGTACTCAGTGTTCTCACAACCAGTGCTCTGTGTCTTATTGTTTTGATGCATTATTCAGTGTGTGTACAAAATGTTAATCTGTTGCATTAGTCTGGATTGTACAATTTTCCACTGTGTAAAAATAGTGACTAAGTGGCACCTGAATGGTTGATGCCACAGTTTATTAACTGTGGGCACGCTTTTTGACAAAGGGTGTGCATAAAGCTTCAGGTTTTGTACACAGTAAGTTGTCTATGGAAGCTGTTACCGAAGCACAAGTGGTCACATAGAACATGGACCATTACTAGCACAGGAACAGGCCCTTCGGCCCACTATATTGTGCTGAGCATGATGTCAAATTAAACTCATCCCTTCTGCCTGCCGTTGCTCCGTGTACCTCGGTTCCTCAAATATCCGTGTGCTTATCTAAAAATCCCGGTCTACCATCAATGGGATTGAAGTGGGAATGTTTGAGAGCTTCATGTTTCTCGGTGTCCTGGTTCCTCCCCCCCCCCACCCCGCCCCATGCTGATACTAAAGCCCCACCAACGCCTCTACTTTCTCAGGAGACAAAGGATATTTGGCGTGTCCCCTACGACTCTCACCAACTTTTACAGATGCCCCATAGAAAGCATTCTTTCTGATTGTATTACAGCTTGGTTTGAGCTCCTGCTCTGCCCAAGACCACAAGGAACTACAAATGTAGCCCAATCCATCACGCAAACCAGCCTCCCATCCATTGATTCTGTCTACACTTCCCGCTGCCTCGGAAAAGCAGCCGGCATAATTAAGGACCCCACGCATCCCGGACATTCTCTCTTCCATCGGGAAAAAGATACAAAAGTCTGAAGTCACGTACCGACCGACTCAGGAACATCTTCTTCCCTGCTGCCGTCAGACCTACCTTATATTAAGCTGGTCTTTTTCTACCCCTCATCTGTGACTGTAACACTACATTCTGCACCCTCTCCTTTCCTTCTCCCCTATGTACTCTATGAATGGTATGCTTTGTCTGTGTAGTGCGCAAAAAAGAAACAATACTTTTCACTGTATCCCAATGCATGTGACAATAGTCAATCGACTCAATCAGTGAAATCGGGAATGACTTTTCTGCAGAAAGTGGGTGTAATTTGTGGATGTTGAGGCTTTTTGGATATTTTCAAAATCTCAGTAAACACAGACTTTGGCCCGTCCTGTCTGCACTGGTTCTCCGAACAAGCATCGTGACTTAGTGTCACTTCCCTGCCTTTTTCCCCGTCCCCCTGCACCTTGCGCCCACTCAAATAATCATCTAACGCCTTCCCGAATACCATGGTTGAACCCGTCTCCATCACACTTACAGGCAGTGCATTCCAAACCCCCAACTACACGTTGGGTGAAAAAGCTTCTTCCCATGTCACATTTGCTTCTTTTGCAAATCACTTTAAATCTGCGTCCCTCTCGTTCCCGATCCTTTTACAAGCGGGATTAGTTTCTTTCAAAACTGAGACTGAGAGACTTTTGTTCTCTAAGAGTATTAAGAGTGGCATTTTGGCGCAGTGGGTTAGCGCTGCTGCCTCGCAGTGCTATGGACCCAGGTTCAATTCCGGCCTCGGGTCACTGTCTGTGTGGAGTTTGCACATTCTCCCCACGTCTGCATGGGTTTCCTCCGGATGCTCCGGTTTCATAGAACATAGAACACTACAGCACAAACAGGCCCTTCGGCCCACAGGTTGTGCCGAACACATCAAAATCTACCCAGCCATAGACCTATCTATAACCCCCAATCCCATTGGATCCCATATACTCATCCAGAAGTCTTTTAAAAGACCCCAGCGAGTTCGCTCAACCACCACCGACGGCAGCCGATTCCATTCACTCACCACCCTCTGAGTGAAAAACTTTCCCCTAGCATCCCCTCTGTACTTGCTTCCCTGCACCTTAAATCTGTGCCCTCTCGTCGCAACCATTTCAGCCCTGGGAAATAGTCTCTGAGAGTCCACCCTATCTATTCCTCTCAACATCTTGTAAACCTCTATCAGGTCGCCTCTCAACCTTCGTTTCTCCAGGGAGAACAGTCCCAGCTCCCTCAACCTGTCTTCATAAGGCATGCCTCCCAATCCAGGCAACATCCTTGTAAATCTCCTCTGCACCCTTTCAATAGCTTCCACGTCCTTCCTATAGTGAGGCGACCAGAACTGCGCACAGTACTCCAAGTGTGGTCTGACAAGGGTCCTATAAAGCTGCAGCATTACCTCCTGACTCCTGAACTCAATCCCTCGATGAATGAAGGCCAGTACACCGTAAGCTTTCTTAACCACATCCTCCACCTGGGAGGCCGATTTGAGAGTCTTATGGACCCGGACCCCAAGATCCCTCTGCTCTTCCACACAGCTAAGACTCCTACCTTTGATAGTGTACTCATTCATCCCGTTGGATCTGCCAAAATGGACCACAACACATTTATCCGCGTTAAAGTCCATCTGCCACTTCTCCGCCCAGTCTTGCATCCTGTCGATGTCCTGCTGCAACTTCTGACATCCCTCCAGACCATCCACAACACCACCGACCTTCGTGTCATCGGCGAACTTACTCACCCATCCCTCCACTTCCTCATCCAGGTCATTTATGAAAATGACAAACAGCAAGGGTCCTAGAACAGATCCCTGGGGCACTCCACTGGTGACCGACCTCCATGCAGAAAAAGAGCCATCCACAACCACCCTCTGCCTTCTGCAGGCAAGCCAGTTCTGGATCCACAAGGCCAAAGCCCCTTGGATCCCATGGCCTCTCACCTTCTCAAGAAGTCTTGCATGGGGGACCTTGTCAAATGCCTTGCTGAAGTCCATGTAAACCACATCCACTGCTCTTCCTTCGTCAATGTGTTCAGTCATATTTTCGAAGAACTCAATTAAGCTCATAAGGCACGACCTGCCTTTTACAAAACCATGCTGACTATTTCTAATCAACCTAAACTTCTCCAAATGCTCGTAAATCTTGTCCCTCAGAAGCCTCTCCATCAGCTTACCAACCACTGAGGTCAGACTCACCGGTCAGTAATTTCCAGGACTATCCCTGTTCCCTTTCTTGAAAATAGGAACCACATCCGCAATCCTCCAATCCTCCGGAACCTCTCCCGTCTCCATCGACGACGCAAAGATCATCGCCAGGGGCTCTGCAATCACTTCCCTCACCTCCCACAATAACCTGGGGTACATCCCATCTGGTCCCGGAGACTTGTCTATCTTATAGCATTTAAAAATTCTAACACATCCGCTTCCTTAATATCTACATACTCAATCTTTTCAGTCTGTCGCAAACTTGTAGTGCATCCTCCCAGATCACTTTCCACCGTGAATACTGAGGCAAAGTACTCATTAAGCACCTCTGCCATTTCTTCCGGTTCCATACAGACTTTTCCCCCTTCACCTTTTATAGGTCCTATCCCTTCTCTTCTCATCCTTTTACTTTTCACTTCCTCTCAGAGTCCAAAGATGTGCAGGTTAGATGGATTGGCCATGCTAAATTGCCCCTTAGTGTCCAAAGATGTGTAGGTTAGGGTGGATTGGCCATGCTAAATTGTCCCTTAGTGTCCAAAGATGTGTAGGTTAGGGTGGATTGGCCATGCTAAATTGTCCCTTAGTGTCCAAAGATGTGCAGGTTAAGGTGGATTGGCCATGCTAAATTGTCCCTTAGTGTCCAAAGATGTGTAGGTTAGGGTGGATTGGCCATGCTAAATTGTCCCTTAGTGTCCAAAGATGTGTAGGTTAGGGTGGATTGGCCATGCTAAATTGTCCCTTAGTGTCCAAAGATGTGTAGGTTAGGGTGGATTGGCCATGCTAAATTGTCCCTTAGTGTCCAAAGATGTGTAGGTTAGGTGGATTGGCCATGCTAAATTGTCCCTTAGTGTCCAAAGATGTGTAGTTAGGGGATTGACCATGCTAAATGACCCTTAGTCCAAAGATGTTAGGTTAGGGGATTGGCCATGCTAATTGCACACTTTAGTGTCCAAAGTGTGTAGGTTAGGTGGATTGGCCATGCTAAATTGACCTTTAGGTCCAAAGTGTGTAGGTTAGGGGGATTAGCCATGCTAAATTGCCCTTAGTTCCCAAAGATGTGTAGGTTAGGGTGGATTGGCCATGCTAAATTGTCCCTTAGTGTCCAAAATTGTAGGTTAGGTGGATTGGCCATGCTAAATTGCCCCTTAGTGTCCAAAGATGTCAGGTTAGGGGATTGGCCATGCTAAATTGTCCCTTAGTGTCCAAAGATGTGTAGGTTAGGTGGATTGGCCATGCTAAATTGTCCCTTAGTGTCCAAAGATGTGTAGGTTAGGTGGATTGGCCATGCTAAATTGTCCCTTAGTGTCCAAAGATGTGTAGGTTAGGTGGATTGGCCATGCTAAATTGTCCGTTAGTGTCCAAAGATGTGCAGGTTAGGTGGATTGGCCATGCTAAATTGCCCCTTAGTGTCCAAAGATATGCAGGTTAGGGGATTGGCCATGCTAAATTGCCCCTTAGTGTCTAAAGATGTGCAGGTTAGGTGGATTGGCCATGCTAAATTGCCCTTAGTGTCCAAAGATGTGCAGGTTAGGTGGATTGGCCATGCTAAATTGTCCCTTAGTGTTCAAAGATGTACAGGTTAGGTGGATTGGCCATGCTAAATTGTCCCTTAGTGTTCAAAGATGTGCAGGTTAGGTGGATTGGCCATGCTAAATTGTCCCTTAGTGTTCAAAGATGTGCAGGTTAGGTGGATTGGCCATGCTAAATTGTCCCTTAGTGTCAGGAGGATGAGTAGAGTAAACACATTGGGTTATGGGAATAGGGCCTGGGTGGGATTGTGGTCGGTGCAGGCTCAATGGGCCAAATGGCCTCTTCTATGAACAGAATGCTGTACTCTGCACAATGTACAATCACCAGACTGAGCTCTGTTTAAAAATCGCCAGCATTTTAATGTCCACACTGCCTTCTAACAATAGACGCTTTCAATCAGCATATGAATATTAAACCAGCTAAATGTCCCTCACCTGTAAGAAATCCGCTTTCAGAGTCACAATAAGCAGGAAAGCACGAGATCTTTTGCTGAGAAGTTTAACCTGTAATTATTATTATCAAAAGTAGGCTTATCATAACACTGCGATGAAGTTACTGTGAAAATCCCCGAGTCACGTTTTTAGATGCACTGAGGAATAATTTAGCACGGCCAATCCACCCTAACCTACACATCTTTGAAGTGTGGGAGGAAACTGGAGCACCCAGAGGAAACCCACACAGACTCGGGGAGAATGTGCAAACTTCACACAGACAGTGACCCGAGGCTGGAATTGAACCGGGTTCCCTGGTTCTGTGAGGCAGCATTGCTAACCACTGTGCCGTGTCACTGAGGGAGAATTTAGCGTGGCCAATCCACCTAACCTGCACATCTTTGGACTGTGGGAGGAAACCGGGGTACCTGGAGGAAACCGTCACAGACACGGGGAGAACGTGCAGACTCCACACGGAGAGTCATCCGAGGCCAGAATTGAACCCGGATCCCTGGCGCTGTGAGGCAGAATTGCTAACCACTGTGCCACCGTGTCACCCAATGACAGATGCCCCATAGAAAGCATTCTTTCTGGTTGTATCACAGCTTGGTCTGGGCTCCTGCTCTGCCCAAGACCGCAAGGAACTACAAAAGGTTGTGAATGTAGCTCAATCCATCAGGCAAACCAGCCTCCCATCCATTGACTCTGTCTACACTTCCCACTGCCTTGGGAAAAGCAGCCAGCATATTTAAGGACCCCACACATCCCGGACAATCTCTCTTCCACCTTCTTCTGTCAGGGAAAAGATACAAAAGTCTGAGGTCACGTACCAACAGTCACAAGGACAGCTTCTTCCCTGCTGCTGTCAGAATTTTAAATGGACTTAACTTGCATTAAGTTGCTCTACCTCCACACCCTAGCTGTGACTGTAACACTACATTCTGCACCCTCTCCTTTCCTTCTCTGTTTCATAGCGTGCAAGAAACAATACTTTTCACTGCATCCCAATACACGAGACAATAATAAATCAAAGAAATATAAATGATGAAGTTTTTTCCATAACTCGTTCTGGAATATACAGCGTGGATTAAATGTATTGAATCTTATTCCTGGGCACACGGTTAGTGAACAAGCCCGATTTCAATCTCCTGGCCCACTGAGATGGAGAGGGGATCACTCACAAGGCCCACTTACCAGCTGAGGTTGCCCATTGCTAAGTGGTAAATCACACACAGTCAGAGGAATTCTGATGAGGGTTGTTAGACTTTGTGCGTGCTACTGTAATGACAAACTGTCTGAGATACTCTGGAATTAGGAGTGACACATGTTTTGACACGCCCTGGAAATTGCACTTGGCGACTTGAGAGGAACAACATTGAATAGCTTGTCTTTGCGGTTTGGGGAGGTGTTTGTAATCCGTTTAAACTCAATGTTTGCATTAAAACGAGCAAGACTAAAACAACCAAGGGCGGACTCTTCCAGCTGCTCACGCCAGCAATATTCTCCAGCTCTGCTGCAGTGACTGGAGATTTCGCTGGGCGCAAAATTCTCTGTCCTCACTTTCAGCGGAAGTGTGGCGTGAACTGCCAGGATGATCGCACCCCGAACGTATTTGGGAGTGGCATGGTGGCACAGTGTATAGCACGGCTGCCTCACGGCGCCAGGGACCCGGGTTCGAATCCCGGCTCGGGTCACTGTCTGAGTGGAGACTGAACATTTTCCCCGTGTCTGTGTGGGTTTCCTCAGGGTGCTCTGGTTTCCTCCCACAATCTGAAAGTCGTGCTGGTTAGGGTGTATTGGCCGTGCTAAATTCTTCCTCAGTGTACCCCGAACAGGTACCGGAGTGTGGCAACAAGGTAAATTTCACACTGACTTCATAGAATGATAGAATAGGATAGAATCCCTACAGCGCAGAAGGAGGACATTTGGCTAATCGAGTCTGCACTGACAACAATCCCATCCAGGCTCTATCCTCGCGTATTTACCTTGCTAATCCCCCAGGCACTAAAGAGCAATTTAGCACGGCCAATCCACCTAATCTGCACATCTTTGGACACTAAGGGACAATTTAGCATGGCCAATCCACCTAACCTACACATCTTTGGACACAAAAGGGACAATGTGTAAAAATGTGTAGGTTAGGTGGATTGGCCATGCTAAATTGTCCCTTAGTGTCCAAAGATGTGTAGGTTAGGTGGATTGGCCATGCTAAATTGTCCCTTAGTGTCCAAAGATGTGCAGGTTAGGTGGATTGGCCGTGCTAAGTTGCCCCTTAGTGTCCAAAAATGTTCAGGTTAGGTGGATTGGCCATGCTAAATTGCCCCTTAGCGTCCAAAGATGTTCAGGTTAGGTGGATTGGCCATGCTAAATTGTCCTGGAGTGTCAGGGGGATTAGCAAGGGTAAATATATGGGGTTACGGAAATAGGGTTTGGGTGGGACTGATGTCGGTACAGGCTCGATGGACCGAATGTCTCCTTCTGCATTGTAAGGATTCTATGAAGAAACCGCCCACCTCCCCATTACCTGGTCCTGGTGCTATAAATAAAGGGCACGCAGACAGACTCGGGATCAGGAGCTCGGCATCACTCCTCCTGAGTCTTGATGGGCACAACTTAAGACTAACAGACATAGGAGCAGAATGAGTCCACTCGGCCCATCGATTCTGCTCCCCTATTCAATCATGGCTGATATTTTTCTCATCCCCGTTCTCCTGCCTTTTCCCCTGATCCCCTTATTAATCAGGAACCTATCTATCTCTGTCTTAAAGACACTCAATGACCCGGCCTCCTCCTGCGGCAAAGATTCCCCACTCTCTGGCTGAAGAAATTCTTCTTCATCTCTGTTTTAAAGGATTGTCCCTTTAGCCTGAGGTTGTGCTCTCTCTGGTTCTAGTTTTTCCCAGTAGTAGAAACATCCTCTCCACATCCACTCTATCCAGGGCCTCTCAGTATCCTGTAAGTTTCAATAAAATCTCCCCTCATCCTTCTAAACTCCGAGTACAAACCCAGAGTCCCCAACCGTTCCTCACACGACAAGCTCTTCATTCCAGGGATCATTCTTGGGAACCTCCCCTGGATTCCCTCCAAGGACAGCACATCCTCCCTTAGACATGAGGACAAAAACTGCTCACAATACTCCAAATGAGGTCTGACCAGAGCCTTATACAGCCTCAGAAGTACATCCCTGCTCTTGTATTCTAGCTCTCTCGATATGAAGGCTAACATTGCATCTGCCTTACTAACTGCTGACTTAAGAAAGGTTACCTGATAAAGGAGCAATGCTCCGAAAGCTCGTGGTGCCAAATAAACCTGTTGGACTTTAACCTGGTGCTGTGAGACTTCTTACCCTGCCCACCCCAGTCCAATGCTGGCATCTCCACCCCATGGGCACCTTAAACAAGTCCTAAACCAGCTTGTTCTGGAGAAGGTGGCAGAGCGAGCAAACAAGTCCTGGGACTGGCGAGAAGGTGGCGCAAGTGGAAAGAAAACACCAGCCAAATCGACTATTGGTCTGTATAAACGATTGTTTATTCACAGACATGAATTTCTCTCAGAATCACACCAGCAAATCAGATATAACAACGACGCATCAGTAGAAAGGCGATTGGTTTAAACACAGCGCAAAGTATCGAGAGCAAAATACACCGCCCCTTAATTGCTTTTCTCTGAGAATTCAGAGGTAGCTTTTACACTCCCCGTTGTCCTGACGCACCGTAAGTAATGGTCAACTCTCACGCAAGTGACCAGTCTGTTTGTGAGGAACCTTGGCCAAGTTTTGCCAATCGAACTGAGGTGGTCAAAGGATCTGGTGGATAAAATGAGACCGGTTTCCTCTGGCAGGGCACGTGTGGGCATATCTTCAAAATCAGACCCTCAGTTCACTCGGGGTGATGTCCGGAACTCTCCCCATCCCCCGGCCGAAAAAAAGCTGTTGGAGTTCAGGGTGAATTGAACATTTCAAGACTGCCGTGGAAGTGGGGGCGTTGAGGGATTACAGGGCGGGATTTTCCAGCAGCGCTCGCTTTGAAATCCCATCCGAGGTCAACGGACCTTTCCATGGTCCGAACACCCCCCCCCCCCCCCCACCCCCCCCCCCCCCCCCCCCCCCCCCCCCCCCCCCCCCCCCCCCCCCCCCCCCCCCCACCCACCCCCACCACCACTGCATGCCCCCCACTCCCGCCCGCACACTCCCATTCCCGTGGCTGGTGGGACAGTCAACCTCTGGCCCATGGAACTAAGCTGGGTAACAGGGGAAGCAATGACCTCGTGGTATTATTGTTGGACCGCTAATCCAGAAACTCAGCTAAATTCTGGTCCTGGGTTCGAATCCCGCCACGGCAGATGGTGGAATTTGAATTCAATACAAAAAAAATCCGGAATTAAAAATCTACTGATGACTCATGGTCGGAAAAACCCATCTGGTTCCCTTTAGGGAAGGAAATCTGCTGTCCTTACCCCGGTCTG
This sequence comes from Sphyrna mokarran, assembly GCA_024679065.1. Lineage (NCBI taxonomy): Eukaryota > Metazoa > Chordata > Chondrichthyes > Carcharhiniformes > Carcharhinidae > Sphyrna > Sphyrna mokarran. The sequence goes on along the minus strand of JAGIQG010000038.1, from coordinate 10,102,855 downwards.
GCCTACATGTGACTCCAGAGCCACATGTGATGGACTCTTAACTGCCCTTGGGGCAACTAGGGATGGGCAATAAATGCTGGCCCAGCCAGCGACGCCCGTGTCCCACAGATAAATAAAGGAATTTTTAAAGAAGACACAGAGCAGCCATGATATATTCCAGTACATGACTAGTGAAGAAGACATGTTTGCCTTTATTGTTCATTGAGTACAAGAATCAGGATATCTTGCCGCAACTTTGCTTAGGCCTCACTTGGATTACTGTGTTCGATTCTGGTCGCTACATTACAGCAAGGATGTGGAGGCCTTGGAGAGGGTGTAGGAGAGGTTTGCCTGGATTAGAGAGTTATAAGGAGAGGCTGGACAAACTCAGGTTGTTTTCTCTGAGACTGAAAGGGAGACCCGATCGAAGTGTATAAAATTCTGAGCGGCATGGATAAGGTCGACAGTCAGAATCTTTTTTCCCCAGAGTTGAAATGTCTAATACTTGGGGGCAGGCACTCAAGGTGAGAGGGGGAAAGTTCGAAGGAGATGTGAGGGGTAATTTTTTTACACAGAGAGGGATGGGTGTCTGGAATGTGTTGCCAGGGGTGATGATGGAGGCAGATACAATCAGGGTGTTTCAGGGGTGTTTAGATAATCCCATTAACATACAAGGAACAGAGGAGCAAGGCAGAAAGGATTAGTTGAATCTGGTGTCATGTTCAGGGCAACAGGCCGAAGGGCCTGTTCCTGCGCTGTATCGCTCTACGGAGAAACAGGTTTAACAGCGCCCCTGCCATTCCCATCATCCACTTGGGGGCACAACGCAGCAGAAGGCAAAACCGCGCCAAAGCAAAGTTGACGCTCGCAGGATTTTCCCAGCGGGTATTTCTTCACCCGGAGGGAGGTGAATTCTCTATCACAATCGAGGCCCAAACGTTGTGGGCGGGATACTCCGGCCTCTGTGCTTCTCATGGCGGGAGGTGGCACACCGTTGGCCCGCGGCGGTTTCTTCCGACCCAATCGCCGTCGATGGGAATTCCCACCGCCTCCGCCCAGAGGCCGCTGGGAAACTCAGGGCGGGGGCCAGAAGATCCCGCCGGTGCGGACATCCGGAAAGTTCCATCCTGTTATGATTTCGAGGAGTTCGATACTGCTCTCAGGGTAAATAGGATCATGGGGAAGCGGGGGTGGAGGTGGGGGGGAAGCAGGAATAGGTTACGGAGTCGGATGGTCAATCGTGATGGTAATGAATGGTGGAGCAGGTTTGAGGGGCCGAATGGCCTCCTCCCCTGCTTCTAGTTCCTCTTATCGGAGAGCGGTTCGAAGTTTTGGGCCATTTTACTCCTCCGGGTTTAGGGGAGGCCAACAACATTCCCTCAGCGTGCCGATAATTCAGTCGGATCTTGGGGGGACTAGGTGGGGATGGGGGTGGGGAGGAGGATCTGGGGTCTGGGGAGGCGGGTGCACAGCGGGGAGGTCACGGGCAAATCTGCAAACCTCCCCGCCTGTTTGATACCATCACACGATGACCAATAAGAGATCGTGACGTCGATTGGTTTTAAGCGCGATATCGTTTGGAAAAGGAAGGAGCGATGCTGTTGGACTAGTAATTCAGAGGCCGCTTTGAGGAGGCTGGGGGGTGCGTTCCCACTGGTTCAAATCCCACCACGGCAGCTGGTGTAACTTCAATTCGATTTATAAAATCTGGAATCAGCAAGAGTGATCATAACAACAATGATCGATTTGTTCTTCTTTAAAAAAAACCATCCGGAAGGAAGGAAACCTGCCCCCTCTTACCCGGTCCGGCCTACACGTGACTCCAAACCCATAGCGACGACCATTAATGGCCCTGGAAAATGACCGCTCGCTTTGCCAGCGGTGCCCTTGGAAAAGAACAAGTTCAAATTCTGAGGGATGATCAGAGGGAGCGAATTTCCTGCTCAACAGGGAGCCATCTTGGGAATAAACGGCCAACCCCATGATAGGGCGGTGGTAAAATGAAAGGGGCACCTGATGACAGAAAGGCCTGGCAAACCTGCTTGGGTGGCAAGGGGTTGGCGCGGCGCAGAAGAGTGAGGACCACCGTGTGCTCCTGTTGCGAATAACATTGGCGCCATTGCGTTCGATGCTTGAGAAAAGAAATGGAAGCTCTTCCCAGCAGCGAGTAACCGAGAGCAACACTGTTGACGCTCAGCTTAATCGAGCTTCTCTGCTCGGTTGCCCTGATTGTGCAGACATGCGGGGGTGGTGCGTGGTCTCTCTTCTCAACCCCACTTTCACCTCCGCCTCCAATCTTAATGGAGGCGATGGCTGAGTGGAATTATCACTGGAGTATTAATTCGGAAACTCAGCTAAAGTTCTGGGGGACCTGGGTTCGAATCCCACCCACGGCAAATGGTGGAATTTGAATCTAATAAAAAATATCTGGGGTTAAGGTGCTGATGACCCATTGTAGGAAAATCTGGTTCACCGATATCCCTTCACAGAATCCCTACAGTCTTGAAGGAGGCCGTTCGGCCCAATGAGACGGTACCGACCACATTCCCACCCAGGCCTTATGCCCATGACTTCACACGTATTAACCCTGCTAATCGCCCTGACACAAGGGTCTGTTTAGCATGACCAATCAACCGAACATCTTCGGGCTGTGGGAGGAAACCAGAGAAAACCCATGTAGTCACAGGGAGAATGTGCAGACTCCACACAGACGGTGACCCGAGGCCAGGATTGAACCCGGGTTTCTGGTTCTGTGAGACCGCAGTGCTAACCCACTGTGCCACCCCAAAATCTTACCCGGTTGGGCCTACATGTGATTCCAGAGCCACAGCAATGCGGTTGACTCTCAACTGCCCTCAAGCGATGAGGGATGGGCAATGAATGCTGGCCAACCAGTGACGCCCGTGCCCCACGAATGGTTAAACAAAATCCGCCATATTGTAATGCCAGAAGAAGAATTTGTGCCCCAAATTCCCAATCACTCTGTCATTTTGAAGTGTGACCTTTGAACCAAAGAGCAATTTGCTCAGCCATTTTGATTCCGTCCCTACGAGAAGCCATTTTGTACGGTTTACCCTGGGAGCAAAACGCTCCAGTTTTTTGATCAGAAAATACATCTCGTCCTGCATTTGGGCCGAAGTTATTTATTTCTTTCCCAGTCTCCTTGAAAGTCAATTGCAGTGACTGTCCTTTAAGGGTTTTGGATACAGCGATTATTGAGCAGAAAGTCCGTGCCGATCTTTCATACCCAAATTGTCGTGCTTTTCTGAGCGGACGCTTCCTAAAAAAAGGAAAAATAATCAAACAGATACTTTCAAATCTGGCGGGAAGGGGGATGGAGGAGAGGAAGCGGGAATGAAGTGGGAATGGTCGAGAGCGCAAGTTTTTAGGTGTCCAGATCACCAACAATCTGTCCTGGGCCCCGCCACATGCCGTTAAGAAAGCCCCACCAACGCCTCGACTTTCTCAGAAGACTAAGGAAATTTGACATGTCCGCTACGACTCTCGCCAACTTTTACAGATGTCCCATAGAAAGCATTCTTTCTGGGTGTATCACAGCTTGGTCTGGGCTCCTGCTCTGCCCAAGACCACAAGGAATTACAAAAGGGTCGTGAATGTAGCCCAATCCCATCACACAAACCAGCCTCCCATCCATTGACTCTTGTCTACACTTCCCGCTGCCTCGGGGAAAAGCAGCCGGCAAAATCAAGACCTCACGCACCCCAGACATTCTCTCTTCCACCTTCTTCCGTCGGGAAAAAGATACAAAAGTCTGAGGTCCCGTATCAACTGACACAAGAACAGCTTCTTCCCTGCTGCTGTCAGACTTTTGAATGGACCTACCTCACATGAAGTTGATCTTTCTCTACACCCTAGCTATGACTGTAACACTACATTCTGCACCCTCTCTTTTCCTTCTCCCCTCTGGCACAGTGGGTTGGCACTGCTGTCTCACAGTGCTAGGGACCCGGGTTCAATTCCCGGCTTGCGTCACTGTATGGAGTTTGCACATTCTCCCCATGTCTGCATGGGTTTCCTCCGGGTGCTCCTGTCTCCTCCCACAGTCTGAATGACATGCTGGTTAGGGTGCGTTGGCCATGCTAAATTCTCCCTCAGTGTACCCCGAACAGGAGTGTGGTGACTAGGGGATTTTCACAGTAACTTCATTGCAGTGTTAATGTAAGCCCACTTGTGACAATAATAAATAAACTTTAGACTATGAACGGTATGCTTCATTTGTAAAGCTCGCAAGAAACAATACTTTTCACTGTATCCCAATACATGTGACAATAATAAATCAAATCAAATATTAAGTTGATCTTTCGATCTGTAACTGTAACACTACATTCTGCACTCTCTCCTTTCCTTCTCCCCTATGTACTCTATGAACAGTATGCTTTATTTGTATAGCATGTGAGGAACAATACTTTTCACTGTATCCGCACAGAGAGTGACCCAAGCCAGGAACTGAACCCGGGTCCCTGGCGCTGTGAGGCAGCAGTGCTGACCCACTGTGCCACAGTGCTGCCCGCTAACAGTCAGAGGGTGCTATTGCGCATGCGCAGATCTCTCAGTGTACTGTGTAACACTAAGATCAGACAGCCCTTCACCCTACCTGGTTATCACTTGTCTTCCCTCCTGATCACTGACCTCCCTGGCCGATCTCACCCCCTCCCCCCCCACCCCACCCCCGCAACCCCTCCCCACCGGCTATCGTCTCGATATCTTCCTCGGCGCGACACTGATTACACCTGCAATCCAGGGCCAGCAAGACCACGAGAGGCGACAATGGATCCCCAGCAATTGATCCCCAGCAATGGATCCCCCTGCAATGGATCCCCCTGCAATGGATCCCCCTGCAATGGATCCACCCACAATGAATCCCCAGCAATGGACCACCCCCCCAGCAATGGATCCACCCACAATGGATCCCCAGCAATGGATCCCACCCGAGCAATGGACCCCCCCGCAATGGATCCACCCACAATGAATCCCCAGCAATGGACCACCCCCCCAGCAATGGATCCACCCACAATGGATCCCCAGCAATGGATCCCACCCGAGCAATGGACCCCCCGCAATGGATCCACCCACTATAACCCCCCCCCTCCCCCACAATGGATCCCCCTGCAATGGATCCACCCACAATGGATCCCCAGCAATGGACCACCCCCCTGCAATGGATCCACCCACAATGGATCCCCAGCAATGGACCACCCCCCAGCAATGGATCCACCCACAATGAATCCCCAGCAATGGACCACCCCCCCAGCAATGGATCCACCCACAATGGATCCCCAGCAATGGATCCCCCTGCAATGGATCCCCCTGCAATGGATCCACCCACAATGAATCCCCAGCAATGGACCACCCCCCCAGCAATGGATCCACCCACAATGGATCCCCAGCAATGGATCCCACCCGAGCAATGGACCCCCCCGCAATGGATCCACCCACTATAACCCCCCCTCCCCCACAATGGATCCCCCTGCAATGGATCCAATGGATCCACCCACAATGGATCCCCAGCAATGGACCACCCCCCCTGCAATGGATCCACCCACAATGGATCCCCTGCAATGGATCCCCCAGCAATGGATCCCCCAGCAATGGATCCACCCACAATGGATCCCCAGCAATGGACCACCCCCCCAGCAATGGATCCACCCACAATGGATCCCCCTGCAATGGATCCACCCACAATGGATCCCCAGCAATGGACCACCCCCCAGCAATGGATCCACCCACAATGGATCCCCAGCAATGGACCCCCCCACAATAGACCCCTACCATGGGCCCCCCGCAATGGATCCCCCCCCCCAGCTCTCACTACCTCAGAGACTAGCTGCTTGGACTAACAAATGGGGTGAATTGGGAGATAAGGTCAGATGTAATCCTCATCCAAAGAGCAGAACAACAGCTGTAAAGGCAAATGAAATGTCGGGGTGTGTCGGTGTCTGTGGTCACCCTCCTGTTTCTGAGCAACGGGTCAGGACCAGCCCAGACTGAGGCTGGCACAGTGGGTTATCACTGCTGCCTCACGGCGCCAGGGACCCGGGTTCAACCCCAGCTTGGGTCACTGTCTGTGTGGAGTCTGCACATTCTCCCCGTGTCTGCGTGGGTTTCAGTCCAAAAGACACGCTGGTTGGCCTTGCTAAATTCTCCCTCAGCGTAGCCCGAACAGGAGTGCCGGGACTGGGGCATTTTTCACACTAACTTCATTGCAGCATTAACGCCAGCTCACTTGTGACACTAATGAAAGAAACTTTCGACTTCACGTGACTTGTGGCAGCCACCTTGTCGGGTTCTGCAGAAAGTCCATTTGAAAAATAGCGAAAGGGAAGGAAGAATGTAGACAGTTTGGAATTTGTTCATGTCTTATTGACGTAACAGCCCAGGTTTCTCAAATGCCTGAAGCCAGCAGGCATTGCCTCATCACAATTGGAAGTTATTGCCTCAATTATCCTGTTGTGAAATCTCAATGTTCCTCATTAATGTGCCACTAATAAATAAGTTTGAAGTAGGCAGGCCAACAGATGCCAACTCGAGGAACATGAGCCTTGACAAAGGCCCCCCGCACTCTGGTGGGGTTACCAGATTCTCCGAATTGGACGCCATAACCAGTGGGCGTGGAGCAAAGGCAGAGTGTGCCAGGCCTGGCTGCCCGCCCAGTGCCCGCAGCAGCTTGGGTTGCGACCTCCTCAGGAATGGGTGCTTTCACCCTAGCGTTCTCCAGTCTGCAGATGGTGTGATAAGGTTGCGGCATTTCACTAACTCCCCTCCCACCACCCCCCACTCCCGGTACCGGACGGGGGGGGGAAGATTTTGATGCCAGCACAAATCGCTTTTTTGGATTCTGCGCTTCAGCGCTTCGCTTCACGGTTGCGCACTGCAAAGCTGGAGAATCACTGTGCCATTTATATGCGGCCTGAGTAGAGCAGTAGGTGCTGGGAAAGTTGGCGCCATTGTGGAGGGCTCACAATTGGTCCCTTGCTGTCGGGAACCACGCGTGTCCCATCCACACAGTGAGAGTTATGTTGAAGGCAGGCGATTTTTCTCATTTAAAAGAATGCATCCTCTCTGTCCTGTGGCGCACTGGGGTTAGCGACGCACCCTCTGAGCCAGAATCTGCGGGTTCAAGTCCCAACAGCCAAGGGAGGTGCATTCACAAACAGATTGAATTGTCGACCCGCAAACCATTCCAAATGGCTGGCACTCAGAGCTGAAGGGGTTCCGCGCCTGAACTTGGGTGGCGTTCCCTCAAACTATAAGCCCCTAAGCACAGACAAGCAATCTGTCCCACAAATTACTCGCCATGGAAACAGACAGAAGCCTGCCTTTTACAATCACTAGGTGGGGGAAGAAAATGCCATCCTCTTATAGAATCTCTACAATGCAGGAGGAGGGCATTCGGCCCAGCGAACTGCACCGATAACAATCCCACCCAGGTCCTATCCCTGTAACTCCACACATTTACCCCACTGATCACCCTGACACTAAGGGACAACTTAGCACGTCCAATCCAACTAACCTGCACATCTTTGGACACTAAGGGACAATTTAGCCTGGCCAATCCACCTAATCTACACATCTTTGGACACTAAGGGTCAATTTAGCACGGCCAATCCACCTAACCTGCACATCTTTGGACACTAAGGGACAATTTAGCCTGGCCAATCCACCTAATCTACACAACTTTGGACACTAAGGGTCAATTTAGCACGGCCAATCCACCTAACCTGCACATCTTTGGACACTAAGGGACAATTTAGCACGCCAATCCACCTAACCTGCACATCTTTGGACACTAAGGGACAATTTAGCATGGCCAATCCACCTAACCTGAGGGACAATTTAGCACGGCCAATCCACCTAACCTGCACATCTTTGGACACTAAGGGACAATTTAGCATGGCCAATCCACCCTAACCTACACATCTTTGGACACTAAGGGACAATTTAGCACGGCCAATGCACTTTAACGTCCGCATTTTTGGACTGTGGGAGTAACCCCACACAGACACGGAGTAAAACAGCAAACTCCACAAAGCTGGAATCGAACCCGGGTCCCTGGCACAATGAGGCAGCAGCACTAACCCACTGTGCCGCCCACCTCAGTTACAGAACTGATCCTTGCTGATGTTCTCTGAAACCTCTCGATGAGTTTAGATATCAGAAAGAAACCTCTGGTTTGAGTGGCAATGTGCTGGAAAAGTGGCCTAGCAAGCTTCACTGGCATGAGTTCAGTGCTGATTGAGGTGAGGAGGACCCATCCCCATTGTGTACCAGGAGTGAGGGCCACTCTTGTGGGACCACGGTGAGGGGGCGGGGGGACGGATGGAGCGGTCTAACCGGGTCAAAGGCTGCAGACAACTGGAAAAGGCCAAGGGGGGAAGTTTACCGATGTCCCATCACACAAATTCAACTCAACCCATTCAGGAATTAGAAGAAGCATTTCCCCACACACACACGCAGATAAGGACAGATTTACTCGCCTCTTGAGAGAAGAAATTCCTCCTCATCTCTGCCTTCAATGGGTGGCCTCCTTGCTCTGATGCCCTCTGTTCCTCGATTCTCCTACAAGGGGAAACCGGGGGGGGGGACTCGCCCCAGAACCGGAAAATCCCGCCCCAGGTCAATGGGCCTTTGCACAGTCCGCCCCCTCCTTCTCTCCACTACCTCCCAGCCCCCTACGATGCCCATGGTAGGCACGGCGGGAAAATCCCCCCCGACCCCTCAACCTGTCCATCGCACCCCCCGAGAATTCTCTATGTCCAAATAAGGAGGCCTCTCATTCTCCTAAACTCCAATGAGTACAGGCTCAAAAAACTTAACATCTCCTCGTATGAAAATCCCTCCCTACCCAGCATCGACTGAATGAACCGTCTCTGCGCTCCCTCCAATGATGTGGAGATGCCAGCGTTGGACTGGGGTAAACACAGTAAGAAGTCTGACAACAGCATGACTTGCCTGGGTTTGCAAAACCTCACTTACTGTGCTGTCTGGAGACTACACACATCTCTCTAACCTGTGCTCAGTGCTCCTTCCACTCACATTGTTAGCCACTTTAAGACTTGAATAGCAGTGTAAAGATTCGCTTTCTAATCAGCAATCTTCATCCCGCAATGAGATCATGGCAAGAAGTAGTTCATCCTCACTACAGTCTTAAATCTAGGTGGCCAATCCCCCTAACCTACACATCTTTGGACACTAAGGGACAATTTAGCATGGCCAATCCACCTAACCTACACATCTTTGGACACTAGGGGGCAATTTAGCATGGCCAATCCCCCTAATCCATATATCTTTGGATACTAAGGGACAATTTAGCATGGCCAATCCACCTAACCTACACATCTTTGGACACTAAGGGGCAATTTAGCATGGCCAATCCACCTAATCCATATATCTTTGGATACTAAGGGACAATTTAGCATGGCCAATCCACCTAACCTACACATCTTTGGACACTAAGGGGCAATTTAGCATGGCCAATCCCCCTAATCCATATATCTTTGGATACTAAGGGACAATTTAGCATGGCCAATCCACCTAACCTGCACATCCTGGACAGTAAGGGGCAATTTAGCATGGCCAATCCCCCTAACCTACACATCTTTGGACACTAAGGGACAATTTAGCATGGCCAATCCACCTAACCTGCACATCTTTGACACTAAGGGCAATTTAGCATGGCCAATCCCCCTAACCTACACACCTTTGGACACTAAGGGGCAAATTTAGCATGGCCAATCCACCCTAACCTACACATCTTTGGACACTAAGGGGTAATTTAGCATGGCCAATCCCCCTAACCTACACATCTTTGGACACTAAGGGGCAATTTAGAGCATGCCAATCCCCCTACCTACACATCTTTGGACACTAAGGGGCAATTTAGCATGGCCAATACACCCTAACCTACACATCTTTGGACACTAAGGGGTAATTTAGCATGGCCAATTCCCCTAACCTACACATCTTTGGACACTAAGGGGCAATTTAGCATGGCCAATACACCTAACCTACACATCTTTGGACACTAAGGGACAATTTAGCATGGCCAATCCCCCTAACCTACACATCTTTGGACACTAAGGGGCAATTTAGCATGGCCAATACACCCTAACCTACACATCTTTGGACACTAAGGGGTAATTTAGCATGGCCAATTCCCCTAACCTACACATCTTTGGACACTAAGGGGCAATTTAGCATGGCCAATACACCCTAACCTACACATCTTTGGACACTAAGGGGCAATTTAGCATGGCCAATCCCCCTAACCTACACATCTTTGGACACTAAGGGGCAATTTAGCATGGCCAATCCACCCTAACCTACACATCTTTGGACACTAAGGGGTAATTTACATGGCCAATTCCCCTAACCTACACATCTTTGGACACTAAGGGGCAATTTAGCATGGCCAATCCCCCTAACCTACACATCTTTGGACACTAAGGGGCAATTTAGCATGGCCAATACACCCTAACCTACACATCTTTGGACACTAAGGGGTAATTTAGCATGGCCAATTCCCCTAACCTACACATCTTTGGACACTAAGGGGCAATTTAGCATGGCCAATACACCCTAACCTACACATCTTTGGACACTAAGGGGCAATTTAGCATGGCCAATCCCCCTAACCTACACATCTTTGGACACTAAGGGGCAATTTAGCATGGCCAATACACCCTAACCTACACATCTTTGGACACTAAGGGGTAATTTAGCATGGCCAATTCCCCTAACCTACACATCTTTGGACACTAAGGGGCAATTTAGCATGGCCAATACACCCTAACCTACACATCTTTGGACACTAAGGGACAATTTAGCATGGCCAATCCCCCTAACCTACACATCTTTGGACACTAAGGGGCAATTTAGCATGGCCAATCCACCCTAATCTGCACATCTTTGGACACTAAGGGGCAATTTAGCATGGCCAATCTACCTATACCTGTGACTTCTTGTTCTAGATAAGAGGAAACATTTGGTCTACATTTATTTTATCAATCCCTTTTAGAATTTTATATTACTTGATCAGATGTCCTCCCTTCTAAAATCCAGCCAGTAGAAGCCCAAACTATCTTTCTCCTACGTGTGCCAAGATGGTGTGCCCTCATGTGACTGGTGAATTGCCAATGGAAGGTTCCTTCACCCCTCCTCTCATTGAGACACAGTGCCCTGATGTTTAAGATAAGGAAGAAATGGGAGATTAGCAGTCGAGAGCTGGTTACTGCGCCACCCTGTGCTATCGATGGTTGAAAGCTGAATAAAGACTGCGTTGAATTAAGTCGAGCATTTTTTTACGTTACACTCTGCCCCATACGGGAGATTTTACGCGTAGTGTGAGAATGAACATTCAAGATTGTTACCTGCAGTTCTTTAATGTAGACAACAGCATCGTGAACAGTCACAAAGATCTGCTCTGGACGGAGATGTTTCAATAAGCCACTGCACGTCAATATTTTCAACACATCTTCTAGAAATGGCAAAGAACAAGGAGTGCTGTAAGTCTGGGAGTATCACTGAACATCGCAACAAGCTAATACCAAAAAACTGTACCAATTCCTTGCAGATTCGAAGAGCTGAAGGAATGCAGCTTCATCTAATTTCGGGAAGGCCAGTGCCATAATTGGGCAGTGGGGGCAGTGGTGGGGGGGTGGAATCTCCACAATGCAGAAGGAGGCCATTCAGCCCATTAATTCTGCAGTGACTGCAATCCCACCTAGGGCTCGTCACTGTGAACCCACATATTTACACTGCTCATTCCCCTGACACTAAGGGACAATTTAGCATGGCCAATCCACCCTAACCTACACATCTTTGGACACTAAGGGACAATTTAGCACGGCCAATCCACCTAACCTACACATCTTTGGACACTAAGGGACAATTTAGCATGGCCAATCCACCCTAACCTACACATCTTTGGACACTAAGGGACAATTTAGCATGGCCAATCCACCTAACCTGCACATCTTTGGACACTAAGGGACAATTTAGCATGGCCAATCCACCCTAACCTGCACATCTTTGGACACTAAGGGACAATTTAGCATGGCCAATCACCCTCCCTAACTGCACATCTTTGGACACTAAGGGACAATTTAGCATGGCCAATCCACCCTAACCTGCACATCTTTGGACACTGAGGGTCAATTTAGCATGGCCAATCCACCCTAACCTGCACATCTTTGGACACTGAGGGTCAATTTAGCATGGCCAATCCACCCTAACCTGTACATCTTTGGACACTAAGGGACAATTTAGCATGGCCAATCCCTCGAACCTGCACATCTTTGGACACTAAGGGACAATTTAGCATGGCCAGTCCACCTAACCTACACATCTTTGGACACTAAGGGACAATTTACCATGGCCAATCCACCCTAACCTGCACATCTTTGGAGACTAAGGGACAATTTAGCATGGCCAATCCACCTAACCTGCACATCTTTGGACACTAAGGGACAATTTAGCACGGCCAATCCACCTAACCTACACATCTTTGGACATTAAGAATGAATTTAACATGGCCAATCAACCTAATTTGCTCATCTTTCAGACTCTATGAGGGAATTGGAGCACCCGGAGGAAACCCATGCAGACACGGGGAGTACGTGCAAACTCCACACAGGCACTCTTCAGGCACTCTTAAGTGACATCTTCGGACACTAAGGGACAATTTAGCATGGCCAATCCCCCGAACCTACACATCTTTGGACACTAAGGAACAATTTAGCATGGCCAATCCACCTAACCTGCACATCTTTGGACACTAAGGGACAATTTAGCATGGCCAATCCCCCAAACCTACACATCTTTGGACACTAAGGGACAATTTACCATGGCCAATCCCCCGAACCTACACATCTTTGGACACTAAGGAACAATTTAGCATGGCCAATCCACCTAACCTGCACATCTTTGGACACTAAGGGACAATTTAGCATGGCCAATCCACCTAACCTGCACATCTTTGGACACTAAGGGACAATTTAGCATGGCCAATCCCCTAACCTACACATCTTTGGACACTAAGGACATTTACCATGGCCAATCCACCTAACCGTTTTCGTTAGAAAGGAGGCGGCTAAGGGGGGATCTTATTGAAACATATAAGATAATTAGAGGTTTGGATAGGGTGGACAGTGATAGCCTTTTTCCTAGGATGGAAAAAGCTAGCACGAGGGGACACAACTTTAAATTAAGGGGTATGAGTTATAGGACGGATATCAGAGGTAGGTTCTTTACTCAAAGAGTGATTAGGGAGTGGAATGCCCTGCCTGCAGCTGTTGTAGATGCGCCAAGTTTGGTGGCGTTTAAGAGGTTAGTTGATAAGTATATGGATGAGAAGGGAATGGTTTAGTTAGGAGGGGCATTGCTTTTTATTTTGGTCGGCACAACATCGAAGGCCGAAGGGCCTGTTCTGTGCTGTATTGTTCTATGTTCTATGTTCTATGTTCTAACCTGCACATCTTTGGACACTAAGGGACAATTTAGCACGGCTAATCCACCTAACCTGCACATCTTTGGACACTAAGGGACAATTTAGCACGGCCAATCCACCTAACCTACACATCTTTGGACATTAAGAATGAATTTAACATGGCCAATCAACCTAATTTGCTCATCTTTCAGACTCTATGAGGGAATTGGAGCACCCGGAGGAAACCCATGCAGACACGGGGAGTACGTGCAAACTCCACACAGGCAGCGACCCAAGCCGGGAATCGAACCTGGTTCTCCGGTGATAACCACTGTGCTGCACTGCTGTTGACAGTTGCCGGCCACTCAGCAGTTTCCATAGCTCGGCAGTGCCACTGTGAAGGCGGTGGTGGCTGTCAGTAATGCACCCACCAGAGGCGCAGGAGGGAGCCAGACCCCAAATGAGTGATGCCAGCGGGATTGGCCATAAGGGCAGGAGGGTGACGATTATTAGGTGCCTGCATCCCAATGCCAGGTCCCTAAGAGTGGCACAGTGGTTAGCATCGATGCCTCACAGCGCCAAGGATCCGGGTTCAATTCCCGGCTTGGGTCACTGTCTGTGTGGAGTCTGCACATTCTCGCAGTTTCTGCGTGGGTTTCCCCTGGGTGTTCTGGTTCCCATTCACCATCCAAAGATGTGCAGGTTAGGGTGTATTGGCCATGCTAAATTGCCCCTTAGTGTCCAAAGATGTGTAGGTTAGGTGGATTGGCCATGCTACATTGTCCCTTAGTGTCCAAAGATGTGCAGGTTAGGTGGATTGGCCGTGCTAAATTGCCCCTTAGTGTCCAAAGATGTGCAGGTTAGGCGGATTGGCCATGCTAAATTGTCCCTTAGTGTCCAAAGATGTGTAGGTTAGGTGGATTGGCCATGCTAAATTGTCCCTTAGTGTCCAAAGATGTGCAGGTTAGGGTGGATTGGCCATGCTAAATTGCCCCTTAGTGTCCAAAGATGTGTAGGTTAGGGTGGATTGGCATGCTAAATTGCCCCTAGTGTCCAAAGATGTGTAGATTAGGGTGGATTGGCCATGCTAAATTGTCCCTTAGTGTCAAAGATGAGCAGGTTAGGGTGGATTGGCCATGCTAATTGTCCCTTAGTGTCAAAGATGTGCAGGTTAGGTGGATTGGCCATGCTAAATTGCCCCTTAGTGTCCAAAGATGTGTAGGTTAGGGGGATTGGCCATGCTAAATTGCCCCTAAGTGTCCAAAGATGTGCAGGTTAGGTGATTGGCCGTGCTAAATTGCCCTAGTGTCCAAAGATGTGCAGGTTAGGCGGATTGGCCATGCTAAATTGCCCCTTAGTGTCCAAAGATGTGTAGGTTAGTGGATTGGCCATGCTAAATTGTCCCTTAGTGTCCAAAGATGTGTAGGTTAGGGTGGATTGGCCATGCTAAATTGTCCCTTAGTGTCCAAAGATGTGCAGGTTAGGTGGTTGGTTATGCTAAATTGCGCCTTAGTGTCCAAAGATGAGCAGGTTAGGGTGGATTGGCCGTGCTAAATTGCTCTAACTGTCAAGGGGATTAGCTGGATAAATGCGTGGGGTTGTGGGGATAGGGTTTGGGTGGGATTTGTTGTTGGTGCAGGACTGATGGGCTGAGTGGCCAAGCTAATATATTGTGGTGATGAAAACGCTGTGATACTTACTGTTGCATTCTGCTAGGTAGACCCACATATCAGCTTTCTGGCACTCCACACACATCTGGGAAAGAAGAACAGTGGAAGAAATTAAGACCATTTTCTGGAGCAGTGCCCCCAATCTTCCTAGCTGCACCTGATGACATCTTATGAGATGAGGGAGAAAGGGACAGCAGGTAACAGACAGGCCGAACGGCCTGTTTCTGTGCTGTAAATGTTCCGTCAACTTCAAGAAGAGACGGAAGGAGTTTTGCGTTGGGTGGCCTTCAACCTGTGACCAGCTTCCCTTATTCCTAAATATTCGCAAACCTCTCAAAAGACCGCTCCTAACCTCCTCCCGACAATCGTAGAGAGGGTGAACTGTTCCTGCTCGGGGAAGGATCGAGCACACGAGCTTCCTGGGTAAGATGGTCTGTCGGAGAGCAGGTTCGATGGGCCGATTGGCCTCCTTTTGCACTGTTGGGGGTCCTATGAGGTCACCTTTTACCCGAGAAGGGGGCAATCCAATCCTTGCCTGGTAATGCACTCTGCACCCATTCCAGCGTTCTGATATCCTTTCATAACATATAGAACAGCACACAGTACCCTAACCATGCTCCCAACAATACAAATTGAGTGTAACACCGCAACTATACAATCATATTACACTAGAAATAAAGTCCAGCGTTTGATTCACATTTCTTTACCATCTTGCTAATCTGTGGCACCCCTTTTAGTGATCACCCAAATAGCATTACTTTTTAATCTTTGTCCCATTCCCAACTCCTCAATCCTTCCCTTTTTTCTTTATTCTTCCATGGGATGTTAATATCTCTAACAATCCCACCCCTAACTGCCCCTTGAGGAGGTGGTGGTGAGCTGCCTTCTTCGACAGTCCGTGTGGTGTAGGTGCACCCACAGTGCTGTTAGGGAGGGAGTTCCAGGATTGTTATTGGATATCAGTCAGTCCGTGTGGTGTAGGTACACCCACAGTGCTGTTAGGGAGAGAGTTCCAGGATTGTTATTGGACATCAGTCAGTCCATGTGGTGTAGGTACACCCACAGTGCTGTTAGGGAGGGAGTTCCAGGATTGTTATTGGACATCAGTCAGTCCATGTGGTGTAGGTACACCCACAGTGCTGTTAGGGAGGGAGTTCCAGGATTGTTATTGGACATCAGTCAGTCCATGTGGTGTAGGTACACCCACAGTGCTGTTAGGGAGGGAGTTCCAGGATTGTTATTGGACATCAGTCAGTCCGTGTGGTGTAGGTACACCCACAGTGCTGTTAGGGAGGGAGTTCCAGGATTGTTATTGGACATCAGTCAGTCCGTGTGGTGTAGGTACACCCACAGTGCTGTTAGGGAGGGAGTTCCAGGATTGTTATTGGACATCAGTCAGTCCGTGTGGTGTAGGTACACCCACAGTGCTGTTAGGGAGGGAGTTCCAGGATTGTTATTGGACATCAGTCAGTCCGTGTGGTGTAGGTACACCCACAATGCTGTTAGGGAGGGAGTTCCAGGATTGTTATTGGACGTCGGTCAGTCCATGTGGTGTAGGTACACCCACAGTGCTGTTAGGGAGGGAGTTCCAGGATTGTTATTGGACGTCGGTCAGTCCGTGTGGTGTAAGTACACCCACAGTGCTGTTAGGGAGGGAGTTCCAGGATTGTTATTGGACGTCGGTCAGTCTATGCGGTGAAGGTACACCCACAGTGCTGTTAGGGGGGTAGTTCCAGGATTGTGACCCAGTGACAGTGAAGGAATATATTTCCAAGGGAAGAATTGCAAGATTGGCAAGAGGCGGTGGTGTGTAACACATTATATCCCCGACTCTATTAAATAGCCCCTTCTATTCAATCAATTAGGAGCAGGAGCAGGTCATGTGGCCACCAGGGTCTGCTCTGCTGTTGAATAAGCTAACAAGTTCAGTCATAGAGTTGCATGAATTCCAATCAAAGGCCTGCCATCACCATGGCAACTAGATCTGGTCATGCCCATACCCGAGGAAAAGCAGCAACAAAGAATTCAAGATGGTTTTCCCTGAGCAAACTTCTCGGGACACTAACGGCATCCTTTCCCACGATACCTGTCCCTGAGTGAGTCCTACTCCCAGCCCTGAATCCTAGGCTGGGATTTTCCCAGTCAGCCCTGCGGTTTTCCAGCTTGTGATTGGCCTCCTGCTGGGATTTTCCGTGCCTGCTCAAACCAATGGCTATTTTCTTTGTTCTCTGGCCCCCCGCTGGCAGAAAGGGCCGGAAAATCCCACCCACGCAAGTTTCTGGGTTCAAATCCCGCTCTCCGGCCTAAATCTAGGCCCGACGCTGCATGTGGAGCATCCTGGGAGCACACTGGAGACAAAGCCTTCCTTGCTCCCTATGCCAGACATCAAAAGTATTTCTTCGGCTGAAAATTGTGGGGGTGAGGGGGAGACATTTCTGAGACGCTCATGTGGAACTGCGGGGTCGAGGTTGACCTCTGAACTTTGCACTCCTGGGCCTGGGCCACTGCAGTCAGTTACCTGAACAAATAACCTCGCTCCGGCTGTGTCGATGAACAGCACACTACTGCAATCAATCACGACTGACTGGATCTGTTCCTCCTGCTTACCTTTCAAGAGAAAGAGAAACATTTACATTCGCCTCAAAACAAAGAACAGCTTTCGCAAACAGTCGAAAGATTAGCCAACAATTAGTAAGATTAAGGAGGCAGGTCCGAGCACGTGTGGGCTTGTGCAAAGGCGGGATTTGGCACCAGCAATAGCCCGGTAGGCAGCGTTCTTAATTCTGAATCAGTAAGACAGGGGTTCATGTCCCACTTCACAATAGAAGGTACAAAACTCCAACGCTCCAGCTGAAGGAGTATGCTGCGTTCGACTTTTCCTTTCTCTCGGTAAGGTATTAAACCAAGACCCTCTGGGGTAGATCTTAAAGATCCCACAACGGGCTGGAAGATGAGGAAATCATAGACCCCCTACAGTGTAGAAGGAGGCCATTCGGACCAGCGAGTCTGCACTGACCACAATCCCACCCAAGGCCTATCCCCATAACCCCATACGTTTACCCCAGCTAACCCCCTCAGACACTAAGGGACAATTTAGCATGGCCAATCCCCCTGACCTACACATCTTTGGACACTAAGGGACAATTTAGCATGGCCAATCCACCTAACCTGCACATCTTTGGACACTAAGGGACAATTTAGCATGGCCAATCCACCTAACCTGCACATCTTTGGACACTAAGGGGCAGTTTAGCATGGCCAATCCACCTAACCTGCACATCTTTGGACACTAAGGGGCAATTTAGCATGGCCAATCCACATAACCTGCACATCTTTGGACACTAAGGGGCAATTTAGCATGGCCAATCCACCTAACCTGCACATCTTTGGACACTAAGGACACAATTTAGCATGGCCAATCCACATACTGCACATCTTTGGACACTGGGAACATTTAGCAAGGCCAATCCACCTAAACTGCACATCTTTGGACACTAAGGGACAATTTAGCAAGGCCAATCCACCCTAACCTGCACATCTTTGGACACTAAGGGACAATTTAGCATGGCCAATCCACCCTAACCTACACATCTTTGGACACTAAGGGACAATTTAGCATGGCCAATCCACTAAACTACACATCTTTGGACACTAAGGGGCAATTTAGCATGGCCAATCCCCTAACCTACACATCTTTGGACACTAAGGGACAATTTAGCATGGCCAATCCACCTAAACTACACATCTTGGACACTAAGGGGCAATTTAGCATGGCCAATCCACCTAACCTACACATCTTTGGACACTAAGGGGCAATTTAGCATGGCCACACCTACCTAACACATCTTTGGACACTAAGGGACAATTTAGCAAGGCCAATCCACCTAACCTACACATCTTTGGACACTAAGGGACCAATTTAGCATGGCCAATCCACCCTAACCTGCACATCTTTGGACACTAAGGGGCAATTTAGCACGGCCAATCCACCCTAACCTACAATCTTTGGACACTAAGGGCAATTTAGCATGGCCAATCCACCTACCTAACATCTTTGGACACTAAGGGGCAATTTAGCACGGCCAATCCACCCTAACCTACACATCTTTGGACACTAAGGGGCAATTTAGCATGGCCAATCCACCTAACCTACACATCTTTAGACTGTAAGAGGAAACCGGAGCACCCGGAGGAAACCCACACAGACATGGGGAGAACATGCAGACTCCACACAGTCAGTGTCCCAAGCAGGGAATCGAACCTGGTCCAAAGCAGTGTGAGGCAGCAGTGCCTTCCAAATGGTGCAGTGGTATTGCAAGTGGATTGGTAATCTGGGATCCGGGTTCGAATCCCATCGCAGCAGATGTTGACATTCGAATTAATAAAAAAGCTACACCATCTGGTTCACTAATGTTCTTTAGGGAAGGAAATCTGCCATCCTTACCTGGTCTGGCCGACATGTGACTGCAGAGTCACAGCAATGTGGGTGACTCTTTACTGCCCCTCCGACTAGGGCAGCACGGTGGCACAGTGATTAGCACTGTGTAGAGTATAGGGCTAATGGTAGGGCTCTTAATAGTGTTGAGGAACAGAAGGATCTTGGTGTATGTGTCAATAGATCCCTGAAAGTAGGCAGTCAAGTGGATAAAGTTGTTAAGAAGGCTTATGGAGTCTTAGCTTTTATTGGTAGGGGGATTGAATTTAGGAGCCGCAGCATCATGTTGCAGCTGTACAAAACTCTAGTGCGGCCGCACTTGGAGTATTGTGTGCAGTTCTGGTCGCCACATTATAAGAAAGATGTGGAGGCATTGGAGAGGGTACAGAGGAGGTTTACCAGGATGTTGCCTGGTATGGAGGGCAGGTCCTATGAAGAGAGGTTGAAGGATTTGAGGTTGTTTTCGTTAGAAAGGAGGCGGCTAAGAGGGGATCTTATTGAAGCATATAAGATGATTAGAGGTTTAGATAGGGTGGACAGTGATAGCCTTTTTCCTAGGATGGAGAAAGCTAGCACGAGGGGACACAGCTTTAAATTAAGGGGTATGAGTTATAGGACGGATATCAGAGGTAGGTTCTTTACTCAAAGAGTGATTAGGGAGTGGAATGCCCTGCCTGCAGCTGTTGTAGATGCGCCAAGTTTGGTGGCGTTTAAGAGGTTAGTTGATAAGTATATGGATGAGAAGGGAATGGTTTAGTTAAGAGGGGCATTGCTTTTTATTTTGGTCGGCACAACATCGAAGGCCGAAGGGCCTGTTCTGTGCTGTATTGTTCTATGTTCTATGTTCTATGCTGCCTCACAGTGCCAGGGACCTGCATTCGATTCCTGACCTGGGTCACTATCCGTGTGGAGTTTGCACATTCTCCCCATGTCTGCTTCGGTTTCCAGTTAGGTGCTCCAGTTTCCTCCCACAGTCCAAAGATGTGTAGGTTAGGGTGGATTGGCATTGCTAAATTGTCCCTTAGTGTCCAAAGATGTGCAGGTTAGGGTGGATTGGCCATGCAATTGTCCCTTAGTGTCCAAGATGTGTAGGTTAGGTGGATTGGCCATGCTAAATTGTCCCTTAGTGTCCAAAGATGTGTAGGTTAGTGGATTGACCATGCTAAATTGTCCCTTATGTCCAAGATGTCCAGGTTAGGTGGATTGGCCATGTTAATTGCCCCTTAGTGTCCAAAGATGTGTAGGTTAGGGTGGATTGGCCATGCTAAATTGTCCCTTAGTGTCCAAAGATATGTAGGTTAGGTGGATTACCATGCTAAATTGTCCTTATGTCCAAGATGTCCAGGTTAGGTGGATTGGCCATGTTAAATTGCCCCTTAGTGTCCAAAGATGTGTAGGTTAGGTGGATTGGCCATGTTAAATTGCCCCTTAGTGTCCAAAGATGTGTAGGTTAGGTGGATTGGCCATGCTAAATTGCTCCTTAGTGTCAGGGGGATTAGCAGGGTAAATACCTAGGGTTACAGGCATAGGATCTGGGTTGGATTGTTGTCGGTGCAGACTCGATGCCGATGGGCACTGCAGGGATTCTATTCTATGACACTGATGTTCAGGAAGTCCGTTACGATACATGGATTCACAGGCTGCTCTGCTTGATAATCCCATCCCGTTACGTTCTCCACTAGTATACACGATAAGGGGTGGGGGAGAAGATCGTGCCTGAGTACTGCCGTCTGGCACTGCCCGTAGCTCTGCCCCACCTCGACATGACCCTCCAGCTCTGCCCCTAGCTCTGCCAATGGCACTGTCACCCCGGCAGTACCGTTCAGCCCTGCCTCCTGGCACTGCCCCCTGTCTGCCCAATCCGAGCCCACCCTGCCAGTGTGTGTGCCAATGCTCCAGTTGTTTTGACACTGCTGTGCGGTACCATGCGGAAAACTGTGATTGGGATCGGCAGTTTCCACTGCGGCACTCCGTAGAAAAATGGGAAAATGTCCCTCTCTCTCTCGGCCTCTGACCCCTCCATCAATTCTCCCCTGGTTGTGTCTCCCTCTCCCTGTCTCGCTTTCTCCGTGTCTCATCTGCCTTCTTCTCTCTGGATGGGACTTTCTGGCTATATTCACCCTGGAAAATCACGCCTGAGATCAAAGGAGCTTTGCATGGTCCGTCTTCTGCCCATTCCGATTCCCTGGCGAAGGGACAGCAAGATTCTCTGTCCTCTGTCTCTCTCCTGAGTTCAATTTCTCTCTCTCTCCCCCTGTTCTTCTCTCTCTCCCCCTGTTTCTCTCTCTCTCTCTCTCCCCCTGTTTCTCTCTCTC
>JAGIQG010000038.1:10024531-10080912 GCA_024679065.1 Sphyrna mokarran | reverse complement strand
CCCCCACCCCACCCTGTTCCTCTCTTTCTCTACCTCTCTCTTTCCTTCTCAGCCTCTCGAAAGTCAACGAGCCATGTTTAAACATCAATTTGGTTGCCATGGAAATGTTTCCATTGAGTCTAGGCCAAGACCAAATAACAGCCATGTCAGGCTAGGCCGCAGCCTTTCCTGAGGAGAATCAATCAAAGACTTCAAAGGATTAAATAAAGCACCATGCACGGTTGAAATTCTATAAAAGTATTCAAAAGCAAGCTTTTGTTTTTCACATCAGTACCTGAGGATGATGAGTGATTGTGTGCTACGCAGTTAGATTGAGTGAGTCCATTATCCTGCAAAAAAAATTACATTTTATTTCTTTTCCAAGCAGTGTGCGTTACAAACCAGGTCCTGGGAGTGTTTGATGGGGGGACAGTGTAGAAGGAGCTTTACTCTGTATCTAACTCCGTGCTGTCCCTGTCCTGGGAGTGTTTGATGGGGGGACAGTGTAGAAGGAGCTTTACTCTGTATCTAACCCCGTGCTGTACCTGTCCTGGGAGTGTTTGATGGGGACAGTGTAGAGGGAGCTTTACTCTGTATCTAACCCCGTGCTGTACCTGTCCTGGGAGTGTTTGATGGGGACAGTGTAAGGAGCTTTATCTGGGAGTGTTTGATGGGGGGACAGTGTAGAGGGAGCTTTACTCTGTATCTAACCCCGTGCTGTACCTGTCCTGGGAGTGTTTGATGGGGGACAGTGTAGAGGGAGCTTTACTCTGTATCTAACCCCGTGCTGTACCTGTCCTGGGAGTGTTTGATGGGGACAGTGTAGAGGGAGCTTTACTCTGTATCTAACCCCGTGCTGTACCTGTCCTGGGAGTGTTTGATGGGGGGACAGTGTAGAGGGAGCTTTACTCTGTATCTAACCCCGTGCTGTACCTGTCCTGGGAGTGTTTGATGGGGGGACAGTGTAGAGGGAGCTTTACTCTGTATCTAACCCTGTGCTGTACCTGTCCTGGGAGTGTTTGATGGGGGACAGTGTAGAGGGAGCTTTACTCTGTATCTAACCCCGTGCTGTACCTGTCCTGGGAGTGTTTGATGGGGACAGTGTAGAGGGAGCTTTACTCTGTATCTAACCCCGTGCTGTACCTGTCCTGGGAGTGTTTGATGGGGGAAGTGTAGAGGGAGCTTTACTCTGTATCTAACCCCTGCTTACCTGTCCGAGTGTTTACAACACCACCAATCTAACCCCCGAGTTTGATGGACAGTGTAGAGGGAGCTTTACTCTGTATCTAACCCGTGCTTACCTGTCCTGGGAGTTTGATGGGGGACAGTGTAGAGGGAACTTTACTCTGTATCTAACCCCTGCTGTACCTGTCCTGGGAGTGTTTGATGGGGACAGTGTAGAGGGAGCTTTACTCTGTATCTAACCCATGCTGTACCTGTCCTGGGAGTGTTTGATGGGGGACAGTGTAGAGGGAGCTTTACTCTGTATCTAACCCCGTGCTGTACCTGTCCTGGGAGTGTTTGATGGGGGACAGTGTAGAGGGAGCTTTACTCTGTATCTAACCCCGTGCTGTACCTGTCCTGGGAGTGTTTGATGGGGACAGTGTAGAGGGAGCTTTACTCTGTATCTAACCCCGTGCTGTACCTGTCCTGGGAGTGTTTGATGGGGACAGTGTAGAGGGAGCTTTACTCTGTATCTAACCCCGTGCTGTACCTGTCCTGGGAGTGTTTGATGGGGACAGTGTAGAGGGAGCTTTACTCTGTATCTAACCCCGTGCTGTACCTGTCCTGGGAGTGTTTGATGGGGGCAGTGTAGAGGGAGCTTTACTCTGTATCTAACCCCGTGCTGTACCTGTCCTGGGAGTGTTTGATGGGGGGACAGTTAGAGGGAGCTTTACTCTGTATCTAACCCCGTGCTGTACCTGTCCTGGGAGTGTTTGAGGGGGACAGTGTAGAGGGAGCTTTACTCTGTATCTAACCCCGTGCTGTACCTGTCCTGGGAGTGTTTGATGGGGGACAGTGTAGAGGGAGCTTTACTCTGTATCTAACCCCGTGCTGTACCTGTCCTGGGATGGGGGACAGTGTAGAGGGAGCTTTACTCTGTATCTAACCCCGTGCTGTACCTGTCCTGGGAGTGTTTGATGGGGGGACAGTGTAGAGGGAGCTTTACTCTGTATCTAACCCCGTGCTGTACCTGTCCTGGGAGTGTTTGATGGGGGGACAGTGTAGAGGGAGCTTTACTCTGTATCTAACCCCGTGCTGTACCTGTCCTGGGAGTGTTTGATGGGGGGACAGTGTAGAGGGAGCTTTACTCTGTATCTAACCCCGTGCTGTACCTGTCCTGGGAGTGTTTGATGGGGGGACAGTGTAGAGGGAGCTTTACTCTGTATCTAACCCCGTGCTGTACCTGTCCTGGGAGTGTTTGATGGGGGACAGTGTAGAGGGAGCTTTAATCTGTATCTAACCCTGTGCTGTCCCTGTCCTGGGAGTGTTTAATTCATGTTGTTGATTCAGTTGAAGTGCTGAATGTGTCTAGTCATTAATTATTGACTGAACGTCTGTGGAATTAAAAAGGTGGGGCCCATTTGCTTTTCAACTTATTTTTGCAACTGGTAAACATGTGCCAACACACGCACAAAAATACACAAAAACACACACACACACAGTCACACTGACAAATACACACAGACTCACGCACACACACCTGCAGAGATACAAGAACACACACACACTCTCTCTCACACTCACACACACACACACTCTCTCTCTCACACACACACGCACACACACACCCTCTCACACACACACACACTCACACACACACACATGCACACAGTCTCACACACACATACGCATGTAAATTGGCATAGATAAACACAAACACACACACAAAACCAAGTGCAACATACAAAGATGCACACAAACCTGTGTGCAACACACATACATATATAAACCTGTGTGCAACACACACACAAACCTGTGTGCAACACACATACATATATAAACCTGTGTGCAACACACACACAAACTAGTGTGCAACACACACACAGATACACACACACACCCCCGCACATGCTGATAAGCACACAGACACAGAAGAGGTGAATGTGTATCCATACACACAGTAATGAGCAGAAGCAGACGTACGATGGTGGGAATTGCCACTTTGTTGGCGTTTTCCAGTGCTTGCTTCCTCTTTTCCCTCTTTTTGATCTTGGCTGGAGTCAATCCAATCAGCTTGGCCATGGCGTCCCGGAAGAAGTTCTTGTTCCCGTAGTAAATGGGAGCGTTGTAGGCTAAAATCTTCAGGCCGGGAATCTCATGGCACTGGAAGGAAACGAGAAAGGAGAACGGGCCACAGGTTTCCACCGCCAGAGCCGGGGAGGGGGGTGCGGGGTCGGGGGGGAATAAGGAGGACAATGAAATCACGGAAGCGGCGAGAGTGAAGACGGCGGGAGCGATGTGAGGGTGGGGGTTGAATAGGGACAACGATACCACTGCCTGGTATCCTCCCCACCCCCACTCCACCCCCGCCACCGTCCCATATTCAAATCCATCCGCATCGATAGAATCCCATTCTACGGCACGGCACAGAACAACAATTCCTAATTATAAATCACCTCTAATATTGCATCATTCCCAAAGTACCTCCTGGGAGTCACTACCAACTCCGTGTAAGGAGATATTAGGTCAGCTGAGCTTTTAGTCACAAGGAATAGGAGCAGAATTAGGCCACTCGGCCCATCGAGCCTGCTCTCCTGTTCAATCATGGCTGATATTTCTCTCATTCCCCATTCTCCTGCCTTTTCCCCTGATCCCCTTATTTATCAAGAATCTCTGTCTTAAAGACACTCAATGACCCGACCTCCTCTACGGCAAAGAGTTCCCACACGTTCCCCACAAACTGAGGTGGGTTTTTAAGGACAGTCTTGAGGGGCGGAGAGGTTTAGGAGGCCAATTCCAGAGCTCGGGGCCTGAAGGTACAGCCCCGCCAACAGCAGAGCGATGGAAACCGGGAATGTTCAAAGGATCAGAATTAGAGGAGTGTAAAGATCTGGGATGGTTACGGGGCTGGAGGGGGTTAGAGATAGGGAGGGGGTGTAGGGGGGCTGGAGGGGGTTAGAGATAGGGAGGGGTGTAAGGGGGGCTGGAGGGGGTTAAGAGATAGGGAGGGGGTGTAGAGGGATGGAGGAGGTTACAGAGATAGGGAGGGGTGTAGGGGAGCGGGAGGAGGTTACAGAGATAGGGAGGGGTGTAGGGGGCTGGAGGGGGTTACAGAGATAGGGAGGGGGTGTAGGGGGCTGGAGGTGTTACAGGGATAGGGAAGAGGTGTAGGGGATGGAGGAGGTTACAGAGATAGGGAGGGGTGTAGGGGGCGTGGAGGAGGTTACAGAGATAGGGAGGGGGTGTAGGGGAGCGGGAGGAGGTTACAGAGATAGGGAGGGGTGAGGGGGGCTGGAGGAGGTTACAGAGATAGGGAGGGGTGTAGGGGGCTGGAGGGGGTTACAGAGATAGGGAGGGGGTTGTAAGGGGATGGAGGAGGTTACAGAGATAGGGAGGAGATGTAGGGGCTGGAGGGTGTTACAGGGATAGGGAAGAGGTGTAGGGGGCTGAGGGTGTTACAGGGATAGGGAAGGGGGTGTAGGGGTGGAGGGTGTTACAGGGATAGGGAAGAGGGTGTAGGGGCTGGAGGGTGTTACAGGGATAGGGAGGGGTGTAGGGGCTGCAGAGGTTACAGAGATAGGGAGGGGGTGTAGGGGGCTGGAGGGGGTTACAGAGATAGGGAGGGGGTGTAGGGGGCTGGAGGGTGTTACAGGGATAGGGAAGAGGTGTAGGGGCTGGAGGGTGTTACAGGGATAGGAGGGGGTGTAGGGCTGGAGGGTGTTACAGGGATAGGGAGGGGGTGTAGGGGCTGGAGGGTGTTACAGGGATAGGGAGGGGGTGTAGGGGGCTGCAGAGGTTACAGAGATAGGGAGGGCTGTGGAGCTGTAGGTAGATTGGCCATGCTATGTTGCCCCTTATTGTCAATATGTGGAGTTACAGGGATGCGGCCTGGGTAAGGTTCTCTGTCAGAAAGTCAGTACAGTCTCAATGGGCTGAACGGCCTCCTTCTACACTGTAGGGATTCTATGATTCTATGTTAGTGAGAGTATGTGCACACACTTGCATACAGGATAGCAGCTGAGGCGCCTGTCCAGCGCACTTAGAATCATCTCCGCTGCAACAAGAGGCTATTCAGTCCATTGAGTTAGCATCCCTCTCTGAAAGAGTATCTTAACAGAGGAACTGCCATGGAGAAGGTTCCTTGGTGCTACCTCCCTGGCAACGCCTCGACCAATCAGAGTCCACTTGCCAACCAATCAGTCCCCTTTACCGCTGGTATTTTCTGCTCTGATGAGTGCAAGTTGAAAAGTTTTGACAGCACCTGTCTTTTTCCAGCAATACCCAAGTCCTCCTCCGCCAGGTGAGTCAGTGGCTTGGCGGTGGAGTTCTCGTCCGCCTTGCCTGGGTTTGATTCCTGGCCGGAGCATTGGCTTTGACGCCAACGGGATACGGGGAGAAAGCGGGAATGTGGCATCGAGATAACGGGCGGAATTTTCCCATCCCGCCTGCCACGGGAATCGTGGCGGGACGAGATACGGACCAGGCAAAGGTCTGTAGATCTGGGGTGGGATTTTCTGGTTAAGTGGCGCGTGCAGCTGGAAAATCCTGGCTAAAGAGCCAGTCCGATGGCGAGAAGGACCGAATTAATATCTTCGCTAAGACTGTGGTGGGGGGGGGGAATGGAAGTGTGCGAAATTTAACGGCACCAATGTTTTATTCAACCGATCCGTCTACTTTTCACTGCCCCAACACCCAGCAAGAGCTACCCTGGACACTCCTGACATTTATAACTTACCAGGTTGTTTTCCACTGGCCTGTAGATCTCTGTGTTTGAAGCTCTTCCCAAAACAGAACAGCCAGCCCTGAAAATAGGACAAGACAGAAAGTTAACGGCTGCGTCAACACCACCCCCTGCTATCCACCTTTATTTAATGTGCAGCTCATCATGGATTCGATACCATTGCTCAGTACTCTTACCCTCCTGTTTCTGAGCAAGAGATTTGGCCCACACACTGAGAGCACGATGGTTAGCACTGCTGCCTCACAGCACCAGGGTTCAATACCGGCCTGTCTGTGTGGAGTCTGCACATTCTTCCCATGACTGCGTGGGTTTCCTCTGGATGCCCCGCTTTCCATCCAAAGATGTGTAGGTTAGGGTGGATTGGCCATGCTAAATTGTCCCTTAGTATCCAAAGATGTGTCGGTTAGGTGGATTGGCCATGCTAAATTGTCCCTTAGTATCCAAAGATGTGTAGGTTAGGTGGATTGGCCATGCTAAATTGTCCCTTAGTATCCAAAGATGTGTAGGTTAGGTGGATTGGCCATGCTAAATTGTCCCTTAGTATCCAAAGATGTGTAAGTTAGGTGGATTGGTCATGCTAAATTGCCCCTTAGTGTCCAAAGATGTGTAGGTTAGGTGGATTGGCCATGCTAAATTGTCCCTTAGTGTGCAAAGATGTGTAGGTTAGGTGAATTGGTCATGCTAAATTGTCCTAGTGTCCAAAGATGTGCAGGTTAGGTGGATTGGCCATGCTAAATTGTCCTTAGTGTGCAAAGATGTGCAGGTTAGATGATTGGCCATGCTAAATGTCCCTTAGTGTCCAAAGATGTGCAGGTTAGGGTGGATTTGGCATGCTAAATTGCCTCTTAGTGTCCAAAGATGTGTAGTTTAGGTGGATTGGTCATGCTAAATTGCCCTTAGTGTCCAAAGATGTGTAGGTTAGGTGGATTGGCCATGCTAAATTGTCCCTTAGTGTGCAAAGATGTGCAGGTTAGATGGATTGGCCATGCTAAATTGTCCCTTAGTGTCCAAAGATGTGCAGGTTAGATGGATTGGCCATGCTAAATTGCCTCTTAGTGTGCAAAGATGTGTAGGTTAGGTGGATTGGTCACGCTAAATTGCCTCTTAGTGTCCAAAGATGTGTAGGTTACGTGGATTGGCCATGCTAAATTGTCCCTTAGTGACCAAAGATGTGAAGTTTAGGTGGATTGGCCTTGGTAAATTGTCCCTTAGTGTCCAAAGATGTGTAGGTTAAATGGATTGGCCATGCTAAAATGCCCCTTAGTGTCCAAAGATGTGCAGGTTAGGGGGATTAGCCATGCTAAATTGTCCCTTAGTGTCCAAAGATGTGCAGGTTAGAGTGGATTGGCCATGCTAAATTGTCCCTTAGTGTCCAAAGATGTGCAGGTTAGAGTGGAATAGCCATGCTAAATTGTCCCTTAGTGTCGAAAGATGTGCAGGTTAGGGGGATTAGCCATGATAAACTGTCCCTTAGTGTCCAAAGATGTGCAGGTTAGAGTGGATTGGCCATGCTAAATTGCCCCTTAGTGTCCAAAGATATGCAGGTTAGAGTGGATTGGCCATGCTAAATTGCCCCTTAGTGTCCAAAGATGTGCAGGTTACAGGGAGTGTGTGCAAACTTTGCACAGTGACCCCAGGCTGGAATTGAACCCGGGTCCCTGTTGCTCTGAGCAGTGTTTCTCACTGTGCCACCGTGCTGAGTGATTTGAATGTTAGATTGAACTTGTGTGACTGGTTGTGTTTCAAAGAGCTTTGCTCCCCTCTAGTGAACAGATGTAGAATTTCAGGGCAGGTACTTTCTCCAATAAGATTGCCTGCCTGTTCTTATTGTGAATAGACAGCTCGGTTCATGCCCCCTCAGTGGTGAGTTTAAACACCTCATGCAGGCCTGAAGCAGTGAAAGAATACTCATGTTGGGATTTAATATTCAACCATCTGAGACTTTATTTCTTATAAGAACACAGCAGTGTTTATTCAGCCCCAACTGAATGTAACATGCAGAATGTGGCACATTTTGAGTGATAGTCACAAAAGTTAAAAGATCTGTGGGTCTTTATGAAGATTCTCAGTAGAATGATAGAGGTATGAAGCACAGAAGGAGGCCCTTCAGCCCATCATGAAATCCCTACAGTGCAGAGAAAGATCATTGAGCCTATCAACTGTACTGAGTCTCTGACCAAGTATTCTACACAAGCCCAAATCACAAAACCTGACTAATCCTTCTAACCAACACATCTTTGGACACTAAGGGACAATTTAGCATGGCCAATCCCCCTAACCTACACATCTTTGGACACTAAGGGACAATTTAGCATGGCCAATCCCCCTAACCTACACATCTTTGGACACTAAGGGACAATTTAGCATGGCCAATCCCCCTAACCTACACATCTTTGAACACTAAGGGACAATTTAGCATGGTCAATCCACCTCCCTCTTTGGAGTGTGGGAGGAAACCAGAGCACCCGGAGGAAACCCATGCAGACACGGGGAGAACGTGCAGACTCTGCACAGATAGTGACCCGAGCCGGGAATCGAACCCGGGTCCCTGACACTAAGGCAGCAGTGCTAACCCACTGTGCCACCATGCTGCCCCTGTCAACAGCTTTGGGCGATGGAAGCACATTAACAGAGAAACTGGTGATACGTCAATGCACGATGTGCCAGTGTAAACAGATACCAGTTGAGATACATTTGCAGAGGTCTACTTCTCCCCTGGTGTCAACTATCAGGGCTACACGTCCAGGTTAGATCAATCATCAGATCTAAAATGCTCCACTATATTCTAATTTGTATTAATAACGTCATCTACCTCCCACAAAGCTTCCGACAGGCTGATACCAACCCCTGCACACTGGATCCTGTCACAGAGTCATACAGAGCAGGAAAGGCCCTTCGGCCCATCGACTCTGTACTAACAATATCTACCACGAAAGTCACACTAATCCCATTCTCCTGCATTTCTCCCGTATCCTTGAATGTTCTGACATTTCAAGTGCTTACCCACATATTTATTAAAGCTTGTCAGGTTTCCAGCCTCCACTACCTTCCCAGGCAGCACGTCCCAGATTCCCACCTCCCTCTGAGTGAAAAATGCTTTTTCAAATCTTCTTCCCCTCATCCCAAAACTATCTCCCTCGTGAGTAACCCCTCAACCAAGGGGAGCAGCTGCTCCCCTGTTCATACCCCTCATATACACCTCAATCCTGTTCCCCCCCTCAGCCTTCTCTGCTCCAGAGAAAGCAATCCAAGTCTCTCCTTCGAGCTCAGATGCTCCATCCCAGGCAGAACCTTCTCTGCACCTCCTCCAGTGTAATCACCTCCTTCCTGTAGTGAGGTGTCCAGAACTGCCCACAGTATTCCAGCTGTGACCTCACCAACGCTCTGTACAACTCCAACATTACCACCCTGCTCTTGTACTCTATACCACGACTGAAAGAAGCCAGTGTCCCATGTGCTTTTTACTAGCCTCTTTACCTGTTCTGCCTCCTTCAGGGATCTATAGATAATTACCCCAAGATCCCTCTGTTTCTCTGAACTTCCCAGTGTCCTGCCATTCATTAAACACTCCCTCATCTTGTTCCTTCTTCCAAAGTGCATCACTTTGCATTTTTCAGTGTTAAAGACCATCTGCTCCTGCTCTGCCCATCTGACCAACCTTTCTATATCTTCCTGTAACCTACAACCATCTTCACTATTAACCACCCTCCCATGCTTGGGGTCATCTGCAAACTTGCTTAACATTCTCCCCACGTTTCCATTTAAAGTTTATTTATTAGCGTCACAAGTCGCCTTACTGGAATGAAGTTATTGTGAAAATCCCCTGGTCGCCACGCTGAGGGAGAATTTAGCACGGCCGATGCTCCTACCCAGCACGTCTTTTAGACTGTGGGAGGAAACCGGAGGGAACCCACGCAGACACAGGGAGAATGTGCAGACTCCACACAGACAGTGTTCCAAGGCCGGGAATCGAACCCAGGTCCCTGGCGCTGTGAGGCAGCCGTGCTAACCCACTGCGCCACGTGTACGTACAAAACAATAAGGGTCCCAGTATTGATCCTTACGATACACCAGTGGACACAAGGCCTCCAATCATTCAAACAGCTCTCTACAATTATCCTTTGTTTCCTATTACTAAGCCAGTTTCAGATCCATCTCGCCAACTTTCCCTGAATTCCATGTGCTTCAATCAGCCTCCCATATGGGACCTTGTCAAAAGCTTTTCTAAAATCCATATCAACTACACCAAGTGAACTTCCCTCATCCACACTCTTGGTTACATTTCCGCAAAATTCGAACAAATTTGTTATACGTTACCTCCATGGGCAAAACTCATTGGTTCTGTGGTGTTGGATTGGTCTGCATTTGACTGTGCAAGTCTGGTAAAAGATCGATGCTCACTGTGCTCGAGCGATTGAGCCTGGGTGATGACTCAGAGCAAAGTAAACCCATGCCACAGAAGCCACTCGAAGCCAGGGCTTGATAAGTGTTGAGTGCGGACATTTTGTGATTGCGGAGATATTTCAAAACGCTTGTAAATAACTTGTTGCCCACTTAGAAAGGAGTGTCATCTCTACATAGCTCTGAGAAATATAAACTATACCACAGGCTCGAGGTCAAAAAGGGGGCATGTGTTAGCGGGAAATACTGATTTACTTTACCCCATTCAGCCTTATCCCTCTCCTTCCTCCACTTGAAGCAGGAATTAGCCAACGTGCCCTTACATCAAAGAATCCAAACCTCAGTTAGGTTACATTTAGAGTATTGTGTGCAGTTCTAGTCTCCACACTACCAGAAGGATGTGGAGAGAGCGCAGGGAAGATTCACCAGGATGTTCCCTGGTCTCGAGGGTGTTGGCTATGAGGAGAGGTTGGATAAACTGGGATTGTTTTCACGGGGAAGTCGGAGGCTGAGGGGGAGACCTGGTCTATAAAATGATGAGAGGCAGGGACAGGGTAGATAATCAGAGACTTTTTCCCCAGGGTGGAAGTGTCAATTACGCGGGGGGACACAGGTTCAAGGTGAAAGGGGGACAGTTTAAGGGAGATGTGCGGGGTGGGGAGGGGGGGTAGTTTTCACGCAGAGAGTGGTGGGTGTCTGGAACACGCTGCCAGAGGAGGGGGGTGGAAGCAGGAACATTAACAACATTTAAGAAACATCTGGATGGGTACATGAATAGGGAGGGAATAGAGGGATACGGACTGAGTAAGGGCAGGACGGTTTTCTTAGTAGCATCATGATCAGCACGGAATTGGAGGGCCGAAGGGCCTGTTCCTGTGCTGTACATTGTGCTTTGTAATATATGCCAAAATTTGAACCGGCCCCAGGGGAGATTGGGTTCATTCACAAATGATCCACTCACAAACATGTCTGGTGCAGATTGTAATGCAGTACCTCTGAGTGCGACAGATCACAGTCATCATCGAGAACACCACCCCCACAGCAAGTCCAAGGTCTGCATTTAACAGGATTACAGCCAGCCAGGTTACAACCCACACCATCTGAAACCAAAATGGACAAAGCCACTGATTAGGTGGATCCGACATTTAGGGGGTGGGCGAGTGCAGTGTCACAGTGGCAATTTTACTGTCATACCACATAAGAAAGATTCCTGGTGCAAAGCTCCAGGTTTGCACATTCTCCCTGTGTCTACGTGGGGTTCCTCCGGGTGCTCCGGTTTCTTCCCACAGTCCAAACGTGTGTAGGTTAGGGTGGATTGGCCATGTTAAATTGTCCCTTAGTGTCCAAAGATGTGTAGGTTAGGGTGGATTGGCCATGTTAAATTGTCCCTTAGTGTCCAAAGATGTGTAGGTTAGGGTGGATTGGCCATGCTAAATTGTCCTTAGTGTCCAAAGATGTGTAGGTTAGGGGGATGGCCATGCTAAATTGCCCCTTAGTGTCTAAAGATGTGGGGTTAGTGGATTGGCCATGCTAAGTTGCCCCTTAGTGTCTAAAGATGTGCAGGTTAGGTGGATTGGCCATGCTAAATTGCCCCTTAGTGTCCAAAGATGTGCGGGTTAGTGGATTGGCCATGCTAAATTGTTCCTTAGTGTCCAAAGATGTGTAGGTTAGGTGGATTGGCCATGCTAAATTGTCCTTAGTATCCAAGATGTGTAGGTTAGGTGGATTGGCCATGCTAAATTGCCCTAGTGTCCAAAGATGTGTAGGTTAGGGTGGATTGGCCATGCTAAATTGCCCCTAGTGTCCAAAGGTGTGTAGGTTAGGTGGATTGGCCATGCTAAATTGCCCCTTAGTGTCCAAAGATGTGTAGGTTAGGTGGATTGGCCATGCTAAATTGCCCCTTTGTGTCCAAAGATGTGTAGGTTAGGGTGGATTGGCCATGCTAAATTGCCCCTTAGTGTCCAAAGATGTGCAGGTTAGGGGGAATTACCAAGGTAAATATGTGGGGTTACAGGGCCTGGATAAGAGATTCTGTTGGAGAGTCAGTGCAGACTTGATGAGCACAATGGCCATCCTGCTCTGTAGGGATTGTATGAATGCCCGATCTCTGTTGGGTTTGTTGAGATGAGCTGATTGCTTGTTTGCAGGCTGGTTGTTAGACTTTTTACAGCGAGCTCTGCCATCTGATAAAATCGACCCAAACTTACAAAATCCATCTTGCTGACTCTCCACAATTCTGGAAGATCCTGAAACTGGAGGAACATGTGACGTAGGCTGGTGACATTGATACAAGCCAGGACTGCCTGAGGATACAGGTTATTTTATTCATGTTATCTCTGACTCACATTGCTCCCTACTTCCCTCACACAAAAATGACAATCGACATTTAAGCAGAATATTCACTGATAAACACAAATTTCTCCGCCTTCTCTTTCAGTTCCCTGTATTCCCTCCAAATTGCAGATATCAGCAAAGAACAAAGAACAGCACAGCACAGGAAACAGAAGACAATACACATCTCTTTAACCTGTGCCTAATGCTCTTTCCATTCACATTGTCTGTACCTTTAAGACGTGAATAGCAGGTTAGTTGTAAAAACTCACATTCTAATCAGTAATCTGTAAACTGTGTGTGCTGTTATATGCTCTGTCTGAAGCCAGAACTCTCCATTCACCAGACAAAGGGAGAAACCCTGAAAGCTTGTGAGTTTACTATCAAATAAACCTGTTGGAATTTAACCTGGTGTTGTGAGACTTCTTACTGTGCTCCTCGCACAGTCCAAAGTTTAGGTGGATTTGCCATGTTAAATTGTCCCTTAGTGTACAACAATCTATAGATGAAGTGGATTGGCCATGCTAAATTGTCCTTTAGTGTCCAAAGATGTGTAGGTTAGGGTGGATTGGCCATGTTAAATTGTCCCTTAGTGTCCAAAGAATTGTAGGTTAGGTGGATTGGCCATGCTAAATTGTCCCTTAGTGTCCAAAGAATTGTAGGTTAGGTGGATTGGCCATGCTAAATTGTCCCTTAGTGTCCAAAGAATTGTAGGTTAGGTGGATTGGCCATGCTAAATTGTCCCTTAGTGTCCAAAGATGTGCAGGTTAGGTGGATTGGCCATGCTAAATTGTCCCTTAGTGTCCAAAGATGTGCAGGTTAGGTGGATTGGCCATGCTAAATTGTCCCTTAGTGTCCAAAGAATTGTAGGTTAGGGTGGATTGGCCATGCTAAATTGTCCCTTAGTGTCCAAAGATGTGCAGGTTAGGTGGATTTGCCATGCTAAATTGACCCTTAGTGTCCAAAGAGTGTGGGTTAGGTGGATTGGCCATGCTAAATTGTCCCTTAGTGTACAAAGATGTGTAGGTTAGGTGGATTGGCCATGCTAAGTTGCCCCTTAGTGTCCAAAGATGTGTAGGTTAGGTGGATTGGCCATGCTAAATTGCCCCTTAGTGTTCAAAGAATTGTAGGTTAGGTTGGATTGGCCATGCTAAATTGCCCCTTAGTGTCCAAAGATGTGCAGGTTAGGTGGATTGGCCATGCTAAATAGTCCATTAGTGTCCAAAGATGTGTAGGTTAGGTGGATTGGACATGCTAAATTGCCCCTTAGCGTCCAAAGATGTGTAGGTTAGGTGGATTGGCCATGCTAAATTGCCCCTTAGCGTCCAAAGATGTGTAGGTTAGGTGGATTGGCCATGCTAAATTGCCCCTTAGTGTCCAAAGATGTGTGGGTTAGGTGGATTGGCCGTGCTAAATTGTCCCTTAGTGTACAAAGATGTGTAGGTTAGATGGATTGGCCATGCTAAATTGCCCCTTAGCGTCCAAAGATGTGTGGGTTAGGTGGATTGGCCGTGCTAAATTGTCCCTTAGTGTACAAAGATGTGTAGGTTAGATGGATTGGCCATGCTAAATTGCCCCTTAGTGTCCAAAGAATTGTAGGTTAGGGTGGATTGGCCATGCTAAATTGTCCCTTAGTGTCCAAAGTTGTGCAGGTTAGGTGGATTGGCCATGCTAAATTGTCCCTTAGTGTCCAAAGTTGTGCAGGTTAGGTGGATTGGCCATGCTAAATTGTCCCTTAGTGTCCAAAGTTGTGCAGGTTAGGTGGATCGGCCATGCTAAAATGTCCCTTAGTGTCCCAAGATGTACAGGTTGGGTGGATTGGCCATGCTAAATTGTCCTTTAGTGTCCAAAGATGTGCACATTACAGGGATGAGTGGGGTCATGAGGTTACAGGGATTGGGCCTGGATAAGATACTCTGTTGGAGAATCAGTGCAGACTCGATGGGCCAAATTCCCTCGTTCTGCACTGGAGGAATTCTATAATTCTAGAACTGTACAATGCACCCTCTAGGGGAAGAATTCAGAGGAACCTTTTTGACATCAGGTTTGAAGTGGAAACGCCTATCGGCGCATTTTCCTCTGTTCAATGCCCTCAGAGGGTGACCCAAACTCCCATTTCCTCTGGCAGTTAAAGATGGCTCAGTGATCGCCGTGACAATGAAAAATTTCTCACCTGCAGTGGTGAGGGGAACAGACCCCAGTTTCGGAAGTCCCCGCCTCAGGCCTGGACGCTTACACTTTGGGATCATTCTTCCCAAAATGCTTTGCAGAGAGGACGGGATTCATGGACGTCCCTCCCTCTTCAGTGGTGGCTGAAGAATACAGGCCGGAATTTTCCCATCCTGTCCGCCACGAGAATCGGAGCGGGCAGAGGCGGGGGTGGAGGGTGTGCACCGTGGAAAGGTTTCAGGATAAGCGAGGCCGGAATTTCCCGCCCACCGAGGGAATTCTGCATGACGGCAACGTCTAAGGCTGAGAATACTGGATTGGTCGGAGTTATATAAGCAGGGGACATTTTGGGAAGCTTTTCGATTCTTCGCTCACCTTGGGAAGGAAGTAAAACAGGGGACCAACCAAGAGTAAGACCACCAGGATGACAAGGCAGGTAAAAAACCCAGCAAGCTGTGAAAAAAGAAAATGAACAGAGAAAGGCAAATTATGCACAATTCCGCGGCAAGTCTACTTGTCCGAGTGGCCTAGTGCCTCTCACTCAGTAGGCCTCAAGTTGCAGTAAAGGCCTCTTCCGCACAAATTCTCGGTTGACCCCCTCAGTGAGAGAGTGCCCGAGGTGCCGTCTTTCTGACGTTCGAGCCCCTCCCACCCACCCCCACCCCCGGCCCCGGCCCTCAGGCGAAAGTTTAAAGAAACCCCAGAGCATCAGCTGAAGCAGGACGGGGAAAATTCTCTCCGAGCCCCCAGCGCCATGGTCCCCTGTGAGGCAGCAGTGCTAACCACCTCGGAGTGTGGGAGGAGCAGACGGAGGAAACCCAGGCAGACACAGGGAGAAGGTGCAAACTCTGCACAGACGGCGACCGGAGGCCGGAATTGAACCTGGGACCCTGGCGGTGTGAGGCAGCCGTGCTAACCCACTGTGCCGCGGTGCCGCCCTCGATAGAGGATGAGCCGTGGAAGAGTGGACTCGAAGGGCCAAATGGCCCACTCTTGCTCCTATCTTCTGTGCTGCCAGACCTGCCGAGATTTTCCAGCGTTTTCTGCTCTCGTTTCTCATGAAGTCTCTTATTTCCTCACACCCTTCCAGTAAACCTCCCCTGAAATCTGTCTGAGGCCTTGACATCTTTCCTAAAGTGTGGGGGCCAGGCGTGGACACAGTAGGCCAGGCGTTGGCCTCTGAGCAAAGTTTGATGCAAGTCGATTACACCTCATGGGAATTCCTCTTCACCGGGGGGCTCACTGTTCCTTCCGTTCTCTGAGCGTTATCACACAGCAGACTGTCCCGCCATAGTCAAGCAATCCAAAAGAAAACTCCAGGGTTTCTTTGTGAGTGAAATATTCCTACCTGCGTGGAGCTGCCCGCACTCTCGAGAATATCGCTCGTAGCCAGTGATGCCGAACTTGGGAAGCAGGTGAAAAGGGAAGAGATCGTGTTAGAGATTCCATGAGCCAACAGTTCCTATCAAACAGCGACAAAAATATGTTAATGGAGAAGTACGAGGCAAATATCTGTCCACATCGGCCACTTTTCCTACAGAAATCGGCCTGGGTTTTGGACTCTCTCTCGGCTGCCGTAATGGTGGCACAGTGCTTAGCACTGCTGCCTCGCAGCGCTGGGTTCGATTCCAACCTCAGGTCATTGTCTATGTGGGTTTCCTCCGAAAGCTCCAGTTTCCTCCCACAGTCTGAAAGATGTGTAGGTGGGGGGGATTGGCCATGCTAAATTGTCCCTTAGTGTCCAAAGATGTGTAGGTTAGGGTGGATTGGCCATGCTAAATTGCCTCTTAGTGTCCAAAGATGTGTAGGTTAGGGTGGATTGGCCATGCTAAATTGTCCCTTAGTGTCCAAAGATGTGTAGGTTAGGGTGGATTGGCCACGCTAAATTGTCCCTTAGTGTCCAAAGATGTGTAGGTTAGGTGGATTGGCCATGCTAAATTGCCTCTTAGTGTCCAAGATGTGTAGGTTAGGTGGATTGGCCATGCTAAATGTCCCTTAGTGTCCAAAGATGTGTAGGTTAGGGTGGATTGGCCATGCTAAATTGTCCCTTAGTGTCCAAAGATGTGTAGGTTAGTGGATTGGCCATGCTAATTGTCCCTTATGTCCAAAGATGTGTACGTTAGGTGATTCGCCATGCTAAATTGTCCCTTAGTGTCCAAAGATGTGCAGGTAGGGTGGATTGGCCATGCTAAAATTGCCTCTTAGTGTCCAAAGATGTGCAGGTTAGGTAGATTGGCCATACTAAATTGTCCCTTAGTGTCCAAAGATGTGTAGGTTAGGTGGATTGGCCATGCTAAATTGTCCCTTAGTGTCCACAGATGTGTAGGTTAGGTGGATTGGCCATGCTAAATTGCCTCTTAGTGTCCAAAGATGTGTAGGTTAGGTGAATTGGCCATGCTAAATTGTCCCTTAGTGTCCAAAGATGTGCAGGTTAGGTGGATTGGCCGTGCTAAATTGTCCCTTAGTGTCCAAAGACGTGTAGATTAGGGTGGATTGGCCATGCTAAATTGCCTCTTAGTGTACAAAGATGTGCAGGTTAGGGTGGATTGGCCGTGCTAAATTGTCCCTTAGTGTCCAAAGATGTGTAGGTTAGGGTGGATTGGCCATGCTAAATTGTCCCTTAGTGTCCAAAGACGTGTAGGTTACATGGATTGGCCGTGCTAAATTGCCTCTTAGTGTCCAAAGATGTGTAGGTTAGGGGGATTGGCCATGCTAAATTGTCCCTTAGTGTCCAAAGATGTGTAGGTTAGATGGATTGGTCATGTTAAATGTGTGGGGTTACGGGGTTAGTGTGTGGGAAGAGATTCTATGTAAAATGCTCAGTCAAAGAGCCGGTGCAAGCTTGATGGGCCAAATGGCCTCTTTCTGCACTGTAGGGATTCTATGACTAACTGGGACTTGTGTAACAAAGGTACCCTCATAACCTTTCCAGGGATAGTGTGTGCTTGGATGTTACAGACCTGGTTGGGATCAATCTTGTATCTGTGCTTGTCTGCATAGATCATAGCCAGTGACACAGACACAGCGTATCCAACAAAGGTAATTGCAATCGTGTCTCCAATTATATTCGGGATGCTCCACACGGCTGGCAGTTGAGGTTTTGGAAATCTAGTTGGAAAATGTAAAAAAAAATGGGTTAGTCTTTTGAAAGAGATTGAGACATTGAGAAGGTAAAAGGATACCAGTTTAATGTGGTTGTGTTTGCTGGCTGGTGTAGGAAGCTGAACGGAGCTCCCTCAGTTTGTGTTTGTAAAGAGATTTCCTGGTGGCATGGTGGGTTAGCACTGCTGCCTCACTGCGCCAGGGACCCGGGTTCGATTCCCAGCTTGGGGTCACTGTCTGTGCGGAGTCTGCACATTCTCCCCAAATCTGCGTGGGTTTCCTCTGGGCTCCTCACACATTCTGGAAGACGTACTAGTTAGGGTGGATTGGCCGTGCTAAATTCTCCCTCAGTGCACCCAAACAGGAGTGTGGCGACTGGGGGATTTTCACAGTAACTTCATTGCAGTGTTAATGTGAGCCCACCTGTGTCCTAGGGAGAGTGGGCTCTATACGTTAATCTTCAGTGCTGGAGACCTTTAAAAATGTCGGCTCAATCTCCAGAAAGCTGATCTTGTTGGAATCTGTCCCTCCAGGGGTGTGTCCAAACGTTTGCCGATATGGGGGGAGATCCCAATATTTGGGGGAGGGGCTGGGCGATACAGAACCCATACCGTGACATATTTAAATAACATTTCCTGAGCGTGGACCTCATTACACCAACAACAGGGAACGATGGTGTGGCCAGATTTCGTTGGCGGCATTCGGGATTTTTGGGCCTCCCGCAGAGCTTTGTTGCCCCCCCTGTGGCCATTTACATCTACAGCGAACACAGAGGCAAAACTCTCAGCCAACGTAGAAAGTAGGAGGAGGCTATTCGGCCCTTCAAACCTGCTCCGCCATTCATCATAATCATGGCTGATTGTCCAACTCAATCGCCTAATCCTGCTTTCTCCCCATTGATCCCATTCGCTCCCAGTGCTATATCCAGCCGCCTCTTAAATACATGCAATGTTTTGGCATGTACTTCCTGTGGGAATGAATTCCATAGGCTCACCGGGGGAAGAAATGTCTCCCCATCTCCGTCCTAAATGGTCCATCCCCAATCCTCAGGCTGTGACCCCCTGGTTCTGGACTCCCCCCCACCATCGGGAACATCCTCCCTGTGTCTACCCTGTCCCGTCCTGTTGGGATTTTATAAATCTTTCCGTGAAGATAGGACTAGAAATTTTGTGAGTTGGCGATGGGTAGGTCTGGCAACTTTTGATTCCAAGGCACTGGACTGTTTCCTCATGAAAGCAACATGAGAGTGGCACAGCGGGTTAGCGCTGCTGCCTCACAGCGCCAGAGGCCCGGGTTCGATTCCCAGCTCGGGTCACTGTCTGTGTGGAGTTTGCACGTTCTTCCCGTGTCTGCGTGGGTTTCCTGCGGTTCTCTCCCATTGTCCAAGAATGTGTAGGTTAGGTCATGCTAAATTGCCCCTTAGTGTCAGGGGGATTAGCAGGATAAACGTGTGGGGTGGCTTGGGTGGGATTGTGGTCAGTACAGACTTGATGGGCCGAATACTCTCCTTTTATACTGTAAGGATTCCATGAAAATCCCTGGACGGGAGCCACAAACGTCTTAGACATTCCTTACAGTGCCCCGAACAATCCTGAGAAAGATGAGCTCACCCTGCTGGGATATTTCCCACAACCTGGACATTGCAGCTTTCATCGAGGGATGTGGCAAAGGTGATTGCGGTGGCCACTATAATCTGTGAAGAAGCAAAGCGCCTGGTTACATCCAACATTTTTATTCAACTCCAGACCTTAACACCTTCAGCACATCTCATGGACTAGCAAAATATCCCTTAATTTATTGGCTCAGAAGTGCTGTGGCTCAGCAGTTAGCACGCTTCCCTGCTCGGTTGCAAGTTTGTGGGTTCATGCAGGTTCCATGATGGGGTATGGCGGTTAGTAAAACTGCCTCAAAGTGCCAGGGACCCAGGTTCGATTACAGCCTGTCTGTGTGTGTGGAGTCTGCATGTCCTCCCCATGTCTGGTGGGGTTCCTCGGTGCTCCGGTTTCCTTTCTCAGTGCAAAAGATGTGCAGGTTATGTGGATTGGCCATGCTAAATTGCCCCTTAGTGTCCAAAGATGTGTAGGTTAGGTGGATTGGCCATGCTAAATTGCCCCTTAGTGTCCAAAGATGCGTAGGTTAGGTGGATTGGCCATGCTAAATTGCCCCTTAGTGTCCAAAGATGCGTAGGTTAGGTGGATTGGCCATGCTAAATTGTCCCTTAGTGTCCAAAGATGCGAGGTTAGGTGGTTGGCCATGCTAAATGCCCCGTAGTGTCCAAAGATGTGTAGGTTAGGTGGATTGGCCATGCTAAATCCCCTTAATTGGCCTTAGTGTCCAAAGATGTGTAGGTTAGGTGGATTGGCCATGCTAAATTGCCCTTAGTGTCCAAAGATGTATAGGTTAGGTGGATTGGCCATGCTAAATGTCCCTTAGTGTCCAAGATGTGTAGGTTAGGTGGATTGGCCATGGTAAATTGTCCCTTAGTGTCCAAAGATGTGTAGGTTCGGTGGATTGGCCATGCTAAATTGTCCCTTAGTGTCCAAAGATGTGTAGGTTAGGTTGGATTGGCCATGCTAAATTGTCCCTTAGTGTCCAAAGATGTGTAGGTTTGGGCCATGCTAAATTGCCCCTTAGTAAAGATGTGTAGGTTAGGGTGGATTGGCCATGCTAAATTGTGTGTCCAAAGATGTGTAGGTTAGGTGGATTGGCCCTGCTAAATTGCCCCTTAGTGTCCAAAGATGTGTAGGTTAGGTGGATTGGCCATGCTAAATTGCCCCTTAGTGTCCAAAGATGTGCAGGTTAGGGATTGGCCAGGCTAAATTGTCCCCTTAGTGTCCAAAGATGTGTAGGTTAGGTGGATTGGCCGTGCTAAATTGCCCCTTAGTGTCCAAAGTGTGATGTGTAGGTTAGGTGTGATTGGCCATGCTAAATGTGCCCTTAGTGTCCAAAGATGTGCAGGTTAGGTGGATTGGCCATGCTAAATTGTCCCTTAGTGTCCAAAGATGTGCAGGTAGGTGGATTGGCCATGCTAAATTGCCCTTAGTGTCCAAAGATGTGCAGGTTAGGTGGATTGGCCATGCTAAATTGCCCTTAGTGTCCAAAGATGTGTAGGTTA
This sequence comes from Sphyrna mokarran, assembly GCA_024679065.1. Taxonomy (NCBI): domain Eukaryota; kingdom Metazoa; phylum Chordata; class Chondrichthyes; order Carcharhiniformes; family Carcharhinidae; genus Sphyrna; species Sphyrna mokarran. The sequence continues at coordinate 10,059,910 of JAGIQG010000038.1, read as the reverse complement.
TGGATTGGCCATGCTAAATTGGCCACGCCATGCTAAATTGAGTGTCCAAAGATGTGCAGGTTAGGTGGATTGGCCATGCTAAATTGCCCTTAGTGTCCAAAGATGTGTAGGTTAGGGTGGATTGGCCATGCTAAATTGCCCCTTAGTGTCCAAAGATGTGTAGGTTAGGGTGGATTGGCCATGCTAAATTGCCCCTTACTGTACACGAATAGGAGTGTGGCGACCTGAGGATTTTCACAGTAACTTCATTGCAGTGTTAATGTAAGCCGACTTGTGGCAGTAATAAATGAAGTTAATAAACCGCTCACCATGACCATCTCGATCGGGATGGGTGTGCGAAGCTTCTCCCTGAAGCGACTGCTGATTTCCTTCACCGGAATGAGAACGCTGAGACAGATAAGGGAGATAATCAGCTCTACAATATTGGTCATGGAGAGAGCTCCGAGTATCGATGCCAGGGTCTGAGGACAAAAGAAACTTGTTTCACTCGCTTGAAAAATAAGCTTCCTTTAATCTTTTTGGTTTGAACCTGGTGCAGATTTTGTTTTTTAAAGTCTTCTCAACGCCTCAGTGTGCACACCAATCCCTGGCCTGATCACCTGGTCCCAGGCAAGGACACCCCCAGATCAGCGGCACTCAGCTTACGATTTGCTTGCTCCCGTGGGAAGGCCACTCTCCTCAGCGCTCCCCACTGGCACCCGGGAAACCCTCACCCTTCACACAGATTCCCCAGTGTGATCCAAGATGAAATCACAGGTTGGGGTACACTTTACAACTTACCATGGGGCAATTTAATATCCCCAATCCACCTAACCTACACATCTTTGGACACTAAGGGGCAACTTAGCATGGCCAATCCACCTAACCTACACATCTTTGGACACTAAGGGCAATTTAGCATGGCCAATCCACCTAACCTACACATCTTTGGACACTAAGGGGCAATTTAGCATGGCCAATCCACCTGACCTACACATCTGGACACTAAGGAGCATTTAGCATGGCCAATCCACCTGACCTACACATCTTTGGACACTAAGGGACAATTTAGCATGGCCAATCCACCTAACCTACACATCTTTGGACACTAAGGGGCAATTTAGCATAGCTAATCCACCTAACCTACACATCTTTGGACACTAAGGGACAATTTAGCATGGCCAATCCACCTAACCTGCACATATCTGGACACTAAAGGGCAATTTAGCATGGCCAATCCCCCTAACCTGCACATATCTGGACACTAAGGAGCAATTTAGCATGGCCAATCCACCTAACCTGCACATATCTGGACACTAAGGAGCAATTTAGCATGGCCAATCCACCTAACCTGCACATATCTGGACACTAAAGGGCAATTTAGCATGGCCAATCCCCCTAACCTGCACATATCTGGACACTAAGGAGCAATTTAGCATGGCCAATCCACCTAACCTGCACATATCTGGACACTAAGGGGCAATTTAGCATGGCCAATCCACCTAACCTACACATCTTTGGACACTAAGGGGCAACTTATCATGGCCAATCGACCTAACCTACACATCTTTGGACACTAAGGGACAATTTAGCATGGCCAATCCACCTAACCTACACATCTTTGGACACTAAGGGACAATTTAGCATGGCCATCCCCTAACCTACAATCTTTGGACACTAAGGGACAATTTAGCATGGCCAATCCACCTAACCTACACATCTTTGGACACTAAGGGACAATTTAGCATGGCCAATCCACCTAACCTACACATCTTTGAACACTAAGGGACAATTTAGCATGGCCAATCCACCCTAACCTACACATCTTTGAACACTAAGGGGCAATTTAGCATGGCCATCCACCTAACCTACACATCTTGGACACTAAGGGACAATTTAGCATGGCCAATCCACTAACCTACACATCTTTGAACACTAAGGGACAATTTAGCATGGCCAATCCACCCTAACCTACACATCTTTGAAACTAGGACAATTTAGCATGGCCAATCCACCTAACCTACACATCTTTGGACACTAAGGGACAATTTAGCATGGCCAATCCACCTAACCTACACATCTTTGAACACTAGGGACAATTTAGCATGGCCAATCCACCTAACCTACACATCTTTGGACACTAAGGGACAATTTAGCATGGCCAATCCACCTAACTACACATCTTTGGACACTAAGGGACAATTTAGCATGGCCAATCCACCTAACCTACACATCTTTGGACACTAAGGGACAATTTAGCATGGCCAATCCACCTAACCTACACATCTTTGAACACTAAGGGACAATTTAGCATGGCCAATCCACCCTAACCTACACATCTTTGAACACTAAGGGACAATTTAGCATGGCCAATCCACCTAACCTACACATCTTTGGACACTAAGGGGCAATTTAGCATGGCCAATCCTCCTAACTTGCACATCTTTGGACACTAAAGGGCAATTTCGTCTGGTCAATCCACCCAAACTGCACATCTTTGGACTGTGGGAGGAAACCGGAGCACCTGGAGGAAACTCACGCTGACACGGAGAGAACATGCAAACTCTGTATAGACAGTCACCGAAGGCTGGAATTGAACCCGGGTCCCTGATGCTGTGCGGCAGCGGTGCCAACCACTGTGCCACCTTGCCGCCCGTGGAGTATGGTGTGTGAGTGCTCACCCCTCCCAGAGGAAAGAAATAGCTGGAAACGGAAACCTTAAAATGTGAGGGCGGGACCTCCCAAAGACCGATGAGGTTGGACAAGTTTGTCACCCTAGCCCTAGAGACCTGGGGGCAACACCCATTTCGAAAGCGGGCTGGCACTGGCAAATTGTGGAGGCGGAGGGGGATGGAATCTGTCGTGGAGGCAGTCCTTCTCACACTGCAATCCCCAATCAAAGAGAAGGTGTGATTGACGTGTTGTTTGCTGATATAACACTGGCTCTGTGCTACAGAACAATACATGTGCAACAAGCCTTAAGAGTAGCTTGACGGAGCCAGAAGAATGCAAACAAAGTGATGGGATTGATTTTTCACCATTCAAAAGCAGTGAGGTTCATTGGAATTTTACCAAATTTTTACCAAAACGGTAGCGGGAGAGGATGGAATTCTCCAGCAGCCTCGGGCGGGATTTTACGAGCCTTGCCCCAGCGAGGTCGCAATGTCCCACCCATTGGGTTCACTTCCGTCGAACCAGAGGTCGAACAACATTCAGGACACGAGGCATAATTCCGGTCTCCAAAACAGGAGAGATTGAGGAGAAATGTAGAACCTGCTACCAAAAGGAGGGATTGGAACAGACGCTTAAAAGGAAGCAAAATAATTAGGGCTAGGAGGTGTAGAGAATAAAATCCAGCACAGGCCAGTTGGGCTGAATGGCCTGTTTCTGAGCTGTGAACTGGATAGGAGGAAACGCCTGGGGTGGACAGTGCTACCCCGAGAGGTCACGCGAAAGCTACAGCAACAGGAAGCTGGGCAAATGCGGAGCACTCACCCGGCGTCAATGCCAACCTTAAAGAGGGTGAAGGGTCCAGTGAAGCGTGGCAGTCGCAGGCCGAGCATGATGTTGAGCTGGGAGATGGTGACGTGGCAGGCGGTGCCGCTGGTGAACGCCTTCACAATCGGGTCCGACAAGTAGGTGGAAAGGAATCCAAGCTGCAGGACAAACATACAGATCTGGAAGACAAAGAGAATGCTGAGGCATGCACACAGACAGATTCCATATATACACACTGAAGGAAGCATGTTAGGGGGATTGGCCATTGCTAAATTGTCCCTTAGTGAACAAAGATGTGTAGGTTAAGTGGATTGGCCATGCTAAATTGTCCCTTAGTGTCCAAAGATGTGTAGGTTAGGTGGATTGGCCATGCTAAATTGTCCCTTAGTGTCCAAAGATGTGTGGTTTAGGTGGATTGGCCATGCTAAATTGTCCCTTAGTGTCCAAAGATGTGTAGGTTAGGTGGATTGGCCATGCTAAATTGCCCTTAGTGTCAAAGATGTGTAGATTAGGTGGATTGCCATGCTAAATTGTCCCTTAGTGTCAAAGATGTGTAGGTTAGGGTGGATTGGCATGCTAAATTGCCCTTAGTGTCCAAAGATGTGTAGGTTAGGGTGGATTGGCCATGCTAAATGTCCCTAGTGAACAAAGATGTGTAGGTTAAGTGGATTGGCCATGCTAAATTGTCCCTTAGTGTCCAAAGATGTGTAGGTTAGGTGGATTGGCCATGCTAAATTGTCCCTTAGTGTCCAAAGATGTGTACGTTAGGGTGGATTGGCCATGCTAAATTGTCCCTTAGTGTCCAAAGATGTGTAGATTAGGTGGATTGGCCATGCTAAATTGCCCCTTAGTGTCCAAAGATGTGTAGGTTAGGGTGGATTGGCCATGCTAAATTGTCCCTTAGTGTCCAAAGATGTGTAGGTTAGGGTGGATTGGCCATGCTAAATTGTCCCTTAGTGTCCAAAGATGTGTAGGTTAGGGTGGATTGGCCATGCTAAATTGCCTCTTAGTGTCAAAGATGTGTAGATTAGGGGATTGGCCATGCTAAATTGCCCCTTAGTGTACAAAGATGTGTAGGTTAGGTGGATGGCCATGCTAAATTGCCCCTTAGTGTCCAAAGATGTGCGGGTTAGGGGGATTGGCCATGCTAACTTGCCCCTTAGTGTCTAAAGATGTGCAGGTTAGGGTGGATTGGCCATGCTAAATTGCCCCTTAGTGTCCAAAGATGTGCGGGTTAGGTGGATTGGCCATGCTAAATTGCCCCTTAGTGTCCAAAGATGTGCAGGTTGGGGTGGATTGGATGTGCTAAATTGTCCTTGAGTAGCCTCAGTATCCATGGTTGAGGGAGATGAACTATCAGCAATGGGACTTTTGCCTCTGGCCGTGATCCCTTGTTCCTCATACTGCAAGGTGAAAAGGTCAAGTTGCCATGGTCCCCGATGACCATTGGGTGTTCCTCTCTTTGAGGGAGAGCGCTGACTGGTGATGATTTAACCTGAGGATCAGGCGAGGGGTAAGGTTGAGTAGGTGGGGCCTTAATGAATCATCTCAGCCGGTCGGGGAATTGAACCTGCGCTGTTGGTGTCGCTCTGCATCACTAACCAGCTGGCCCGCTAACTGAGCTGACCGACCCCATCGGGTAGTTGTGCGCACAAGGAACAGAGCTCGGGCCAGGAGGTAGCTGGGGTTCGATGGATTGGACAACTTCCATTGTCTGGTCCAGGAGGGGTTGTCAAACTGTATCCCAGCAATCCTCTGCACCTTCTGGAGAGGATGGCGGAGTCGGGGGCTTTGGTGGGGGGAAGGAATAATTGAAAGAGAAGGAAACATTTACCATCATAAGCCCTGACAGAAACGCCACCGCAGATGCGACAGATATCCGTTGTCTCTCTAACTCTGCATCTTCCAAGCTGGTTCCATTCCATTCCGTTGGGTGTGGTACCAACCGTTCAACAATAGAACCAGTCATCAAGCTAATCCCAGCAAAAGTACCTGCCGAGAGGAAACGGTTAACAGTAAAGGGTGGGATACCCGACCAGCACTCCCCAAAAGAACAAACCCGACTATCGCTCGTCCCTCCGTTTTCTCTTCAAATGGCCCCGCGTTCGCCATTTTCACCCGCGTCGGAAAGCCACGGCCTTCAAGCCAGTGAGAGAGGCGAGCTCTCCATTTTGGGTAACCCTGGAATCCAGCAGACAGAGGGTGCTGCCTTGTCAGAGGTGCGATCTCTCTTACATCCCCTCGTTCAGTGGGAGCGAGAAGAAAGCAAGGTTACCGGGCCGACATTGATGCCTCAACCTCTCTCTTGCTCCCTTGCCCTCATCAAGCGCCATGCCCTGAATGGGCCTGGTTTGGTCCGTGATTACGTAAAACTAGAAGCAGGAGGAGGCCATTCGGCCCTTCGATCCTGCTCCGTCATTCATTCTGATCATGACTGATAATCCAATTCAATATCCTGATCCCCCACTTCCCCCCCATATCCCTCGATCCCTTTAGCCCCAAGAGTGATATCTAATTTCTTCTTGAAATCACACAACGTTTTGGCCTCAACTACTTTCTGTGGGAGTGAATTCCACACATTCCCCATCCTCTGGGTGAAGACATTTCTCCTCACCTCAGTCCTAAAAGGTTTACCCCTTATCCTCAAACTCTGACCCCCTAGTTCTGGACTCCCCCCACCATTGGGAACATTCTTTCTGAATCTACCCCGTCTAACCCTGTTAGAATTTTATAAGTTTCTCTGAGATCCCCTCTCACTCTGATAAACTCCAGTGAATATAATCCTAACTGACTCAGTCTCTCCTCATATGACAGACCTGCCATCCCAGGGATCAGCCTGGGTAAACCTTCGCTGTACTCCCTCTACAGCAAGGCAAAGTACGACCGTCTGTGATGAGGGAACCCTCCCACTCTCACCAGCATATTGGAAGGGGAAACAATACCCTAGGGGGACTGAATGAGTAATTCAGAGATCCAGGGCAATGCTCTGGGGGTACCCGGGTTCGAATCCTGCCATGGCAGGTGGTGAAATTTGAATTCAATAAAAATCTTGCATTAAAAGTCTACTGATGACCGTGAAACCTCTGTCGGAGAAATACATCTGGGTCAATATTGTGGGAAGGGACTCTGCCGTCCTTCCCTGCTCTATATGTGCCTCTGGATGCAGTCGCGTTGAAACTGACCCCTCCAAAATGACTAAGCAAGCCACTCAGTTCAAGGGCAATTAGGGATGGGCAACAAATACTGGCCCAGCCAATGGCGCCCCACATCCCATGAAAAATAAAAAAAATTGCAGTCCTTCTGTGACCACCAAGTGGGGCCTGAACCTTGACCTTCTGGGTCAGAGGCTGCAAACATTACTCCTTGTGCTATAAGATTATGCTAGCTTATGCGTTTTGGAAGGAGGAATGGAGGCTATTTTCTAAACGGGGAACTGCTTAGGAAACCAGAAACACAAAAGGACTTGGGAGTCCTTGTTCAAGATACTCTTAAGATTAACGTGCAGGTTCAGTCAGCAGTTAGTAAGGCAAATGCAATGTTAGCCTTAGAATACAGGAACAGGGATATACTTCTGAGGCTGTATAAGGATCTGGTCAGATCCCATTTGGAATATTGTGAACAGTTTTGGGCCTCGTATCTAAGGAAGGATGTGTTGGCCTTGGGAAGGGTCCAGAGGAGATTCACAAGAATGATCCCTGGAATGAAGAGCTTGTCGTATGAGGAAGGGTTGAGGATTCTGGGTTTGTACTCGTTGAGGGGGGATCTTATTGAAATTTACAGGATACTGTGAGGCCCTGGATAGAGTGGATGTGGAGAGGGATGTTTCCACTAGTAGGAGAAACTAGAACCAGAGAGCACAACCTCAGGCTAAAGGGACAATCCTTTAAAACAGAGATGAAGAAGAATTTCTTCAGCCAGAGAGTGGGGAATCTTTGCCGCAGGAGGAGGCCGGGTCATTGAGTGTCTTTAAGACAGAGATAGATAGGGGGGAGGAGTGAGGGAGGGAGGGGGAAATCCGGAAAATTAGTCTCTGACTCCCCCCCCCCCCCCCCCCAACCAACCCTCAGGCAATCAAACCAAGTCCACCTGACCCCCATTCCCCATGCTCCATCCCACTGTATATTCCATTTGCCCCAGTGTGGACAGAGGATACCTGTGGAAACATGGCGTCCAGTTCCAAACAGCATGTAGAGCAGAACAGGGAAGAATGAGGTGTACAGTCCATAGACTGGAGCCACAGATGTCAGCAGGGCAAAGGCCATTCCTGGCGAGAGATAAAGGGCTTTTGTTAGAAGAAAACAATTACATCGTCCAGCCTGATGGGAGGATGTTCAAGGAAGACAAGGTGTCTCGTTGGACTAAACGTTGGCCTTTCCCCTCAGACCTTGTTCAAAATCTAACCCAGAATTGGAAGGGGTTAGCGCTGCGGCCTCACTGCGCCAGGGACCTGGGTTCGATTCCCAGCTTGGGTCACTGTCCGTGTGGAATCTGCACGTTCTCCCCGTGTCTGCGTGGGTTTCCTCCGCGTGCTCCACCTTTCTCCCACACCATTGGCCATGCTAAATTGCCCCTTAGTGTCCAAAGATGTGTGGGTTAGGTGGATTGGCCATGCTAAATTGCCTCTTAGTATTCAAAGATGTGTAGGTTAAATGGATTGGCCATGCTAAATTGTCCCTTAGTGTCCAAAGATGTGTAGGTTAGGTGGATTGGCCATGTTAAATTGCCCCTTAGTGTCCAAAGATGTGTAGGTTGGGTGGATTGGCCATGCTAAATTGTCCCTTAGTGTCCAAAGATGTGTAGGTTAGGTGGATTGGCCATGCTAAATTGTCCCTTAGTGTCCAAAGATATGTAGGTTAGGGTGGATTGGCCATGCTAAATTGTCCCTTAGTGTCCAAAGATGTGTAGGTTAGGTGGATTGGCCATGCTAAATTGTCCGTAAGTGTCCAGAGATGTGCAGGTTAGGTGGATTGGCCATGCTAAATTGTCCCTTAGTGTCCAAAGATGTGTAGGTTAGGGTGGATTGGCCATGCTAAATTGTCCCTTAGTGTCCAAAGATGTGTAGGTTAGGTGGATTGGCCATGCTAAATTGTCCGTAAGTGTCCAGAGATGTGCAGGTTAGGTGGATTGGCCATGCTAAATTGTCCGTAAGTGTCCAGAGATGTGCAGGTTAGGTGGATTGGCCATGTTAAATTATCCCATTGTAAACTGTGTACCATACAGAATGTACAAGTTCCACACAGACAGTGACCCGAGGCCGGAATTGAACCCGGGTCCCCAGCGTTGCGAGGCAGCAGTGCTAACCACTATACCACCGTGCCACTATTGTCTGAAGCTTACAATGGATCAATCAGTCCTGCGTTGCACGGCAACAACATCAAACGGGGAGGTGCCACAGGGTCAAGTGTCATGTCGGGCAACAGAAGTTGGGCACGCATCCATTGGCCAAACTTGTGTTGGCGCATTCAACCCATTCAGTCATTTAACACACCCAGCATTTCCCTCTCACAGACATGTCGAAAGGTAGAGAGGATCGTCGGGCGGGTTTTGTTTTTGTTTTGCGAGGGTGATTTTTCGAAAATTTTCCTGTGTGGGAATTCACAGGCAATGTTCAGGAACAGAATTACGCAGGGTCGCCACTGGAACATTTCCACGTCCTCAATTACTGCCTGTCGAACTCCCCCTTGATATCAGTGGTGTGATCCGCCTCGCACGCCTCCCGTTTCCAAACATTTGGCAACGTTTTAGTACGATTCCGGCACATTCTCCTGCCTCCTTCTCATGCTTGGCTATCTTTTCTCTCAGGCCAACTGAAGGGCAGGATGATTGATCTTTTCTGAGATCACCAGTCAGAGTCGGCCGCTGAGAGAGGAGGAAATATTACCCGTCGACAAAGCTTCCTGCCATTTTTCCACTCTGTTTCCCAGCAAGAGCCGGGCATCCACCTTCCCCCCCCCACCCCCCATCGCCCCCTGCCCACTCGCTCCCCCCCCCACTTTGCTGGCATCTGAATTCCAGCACGCGAACTCATAAACCTGCAGGTAAATCAACTCCTGAGCTTTAACCCCCTCATAGAGTCATAAAGATATACAGCACGGAAACAGGCCCTTCAGCCCAACTCATCGATGCTGACCAGATTCACCATACAAAGCATTCAATCCAAATGTATCACAGCTTGGTATGGGCTCCTACTTTGGCCGCAAGGAACTACAAAAGGATTGTGAATGTAGCCCAATCCATCACACAAATCAGCCTTTCATCCATTGACTCTGTCTACACTTCCCACTGCCTCGGGGAAAAGCAGCCGGCATAATCAGGGACCCCACACACCCCGGACATTCTCTCTTCCACCTTCTTTCGTCGGGAAAAAGATACAAAAGTCTGAGGTCACGTACCAACCAACTCCAGAACAGCTTCTTCCCTGCTGCTGTCAGACTTTTGAATGGACCGACCTCGCATTAAGTTGATCTTTTTCTACACCCGAGCTATGATTATAACACTACATTCTGCACCCTCTCCTTTGATTTTCACCTGTGTACTCTATGAATGGTATGCTATGTCTGTATAGCGCATAAGAAACAATATTTTTCACTGTATCCCAATACACGTGACAATAATAAATCAAATCTAATATTAAGCAGATCTTTCTCTGCACCCAAGCTGTAATTGTGACAAATGTGACAATAGTAAATCAAATCAAATTAAATCAAAACCATATCAGATTTCCTAATCTGAACTAGTCCCGTTTGCCTGTGTTTGTATTCTGTATTCTGTAAATTCTTTATATGATTAATATGTTTAATCTGTGCTTAATGTTATCTCCACTCACATTATCTACACCTTTAAGACTTGATTAGCTGTAAAGACTTGCATTCCAATCATTATTCATGTAAATTGATTTTGTGTCTTTACATGCCCTGTTTGTGAACAGAATTCCCACTCACTGGACTAAGGAGCAGAGTTCCGAAAGCGAGTGAGTTTACTCTCAAACAAACCTGTTGGACTTTAACCTGGTGTGAGATTTCTGACTGTATTTACCCCAGTCCAACACCGGCATCTCCACACCCTCCCTCACCCCCATCACTCCCTCCCTCACCCCCATCACTCCCTCCCTCACCCCCATCACTCCCTCCCTCAATCACCCTCCTCACCCCATCACTCACCCTCCCTCACCCCCACTCACCCCCATCACACGCACCCCCATCACACCTTCACTCCCCCTCACCCCCATCACTCCCTCCCTCACCCTAATCACTCCCTCCCTCACCCCATCACTCCCTCCCTCACCCTCACTCCCCCCTCACCCCCATCACTCCCTCCCTCACCCCATCACTCCCTCCCTCACCCTCATCAACCCCCATCACTCACCTCGCACTCCCTCCCTCACCCTCACACACACTCACCCCCATCACCCCCCTCACCCCCATCACACCCTCCCTCATCACTCCCTCCCTCACCCCACATCCTCCCTCCCTCACCCCATCACTCCCTCCCTCACCCCCATCACCCTCCCTCACCCCCATCCCACACCCCCTCACCCCTCCCCACCCCTCACTCCCCATCATACTCCTCACCCCATCACTCCCTCCCTCACCCCATCACCCTCCCTCACCCCATCATCACCCATCACACCCCCTCACCCCCCCCCTCACCCCCTCCTCCCCACAACCCCCATCACACCCTCCCTCACCCCCATCACACCCTCCCTCACCCCACTCCCTCCCTCACCCCATCACCCTCCCTCACCCCATCACTCCCTCCCTCACCCCCCATCACACCCTCCCTCCCTCACCCCTCATCCACCCTCCCCACCCTAATCACTCCCTCCCTCACCCCCTATCACTCCCTCCCTCACCCCCATCACCTCCCATCCCTCACCCAATCACTCCCTCCCTCACCCCCATCACTCCCTCCCCCCCCCATCACTCCCTCCCTCACCCTCACCCTCACCCCCATCACCTCCCTCCCTCACCCCATCACTCCCTCCCTCACCCTCATCACCCTCCCTCACCCCCATCACTCCCTCCCTCACCCCCTCACACCCTCCCTCACCCCCATCACCCTCCCTCACCCTCCCTCACTCCCTCCCTCACCCCCATCACTCCCTCCCTCACACCCCCCACTCCCTCCCTCACCCCTATCACTCCCTCCCTCCCCCCATCACTCCCTCCCTCACCCCATCACTCCCTCCCTCACCCTAATCACTCCCTCCCTCACCCCCTCACCCCCTCCCTCACCCTAATCACTCCCTCCCTCACCCCATCCCTCCCTCACCCCATCACTCCCTCCTCACCCTCATCACCCTCCCCTCACCCCCCACCCTCCCTCACCCCCTCCCCCCTCACCCTCACTCCCTCCCTCACCCCCATCACTCCCTCCCATCACTCCCTCCCTCACCCCCATCACTCCCTCCCTCACCCCCATCACCTCCCTCCCTCCCTCCCCCCCTCACCCCCATCACACCTCCCTCACTCCCCCTCCCTCAACCCTCACTCCTCACCCCTCACCCCATCACTCCCTCCCTCACCCTCATCACTCCCTCCCTCACCCCCACACACCCTCCATCACCCCCATCACTCCTCCCTCACCCTCATCACTCCCCCCTCACCCTCATCACTCCCTCCTCACCCTCATCACTCCTCCCTCACCCCACTCCCTCCCTCACCCCCCAATCACACCCTCCCTCACCCTCATCTCCCTCCCTCACCCCCTCACACCTCCCTCACCCTCATCACTCCCTCCCTCACCCCCATCACACCCTCCCTCACCCTCATCACTCCCTCCCCCCTCCCTCACCCCATCACACCCTCCCTCACCCCCATCACCCTCCCTCACCCCGCACACCCTCCCTCACCCCACCCTCCCTCACCCCATCACTCCCTCCCATCACATCACCACCCTCCCTCACCCCTCACCCTCACCCCCTCACACATCCCTCCCTCACCCCCATCACTCCCTCCCTCACCCCCATCCCTCCCTCACCCCATCTCCCCCTCACCCCCATCACCCATCACCCCTCCCTCACCCCCATCACACCCTCCCCACCCGCACCCTCCCTCACCCCCCTCACCCCTCCCTCACCCCCATCACTCCCTCCCTTCACCCCCATCACACCCCTCCCTCACCCCCATCACCCTCACCTATCACTCACCCCATCATCACCCCACACCCCATCACACCCCCTCCCTCACCCCCATCACACCCTCCTCACTCACTCACCCATCACACCCTCCCTCACTCCCTCCCTCACCCCCTCACCCTATCACACCTCCCTCACCCCCATCACTCCCTCCCTCCCTCCACACCTCCTCACACCCTCCCTCATCACACCCCCTCACCCCCATCACACCCTCCCTCACCCCCATCACTCCCTCCCTCACCCTCGTCACACCCTCCCTCACCCCCATCACACCCTCCCTCACCCCCATCACACCCTCCCTCACCCTAATCACATCATACCTCACCCTAATCATTCCCCCCCAAAATACCTGACACTTTCAGCTGGAAACAAGCTCCAGAAGAGGTCCGGCAGCACCGATTTTAAATCCAACCGGTTTATTTGATAGTAAATAAATCTACTTACTAGCAAATAAATCGGTTGGATTTAAAGTTGATATTGCCAGACCTCTTACTGAGTTTTACCCCAGTCCAACGCCAGCATCTGTACAGCAAGCTCCACGCAGGGGATGGGGCAAAAGGGTCTGGTTAAAAGTTTACTTGGGGACCTGCATCGAAGCCCCTAACGGTGGGAGAGGTTGTGTACCTTGCGGGATGTGGATGATTCCCACTGTCAGCCCCGAGATGATGTCCCCGCTCAGCCACCGCTGGAACTTGTACCGGGGCAGCCAGCTCAGGCAAGGCAGGCGCTCTGCAAGGAAGCGCTTCCAGACGCCGGGAGAGCAGACACAATTCCTCCCGGCCACCTGCCGCAAGCTCAGCGCCACCTTCTCCTGGGGTCTGCCGAAGCGCTGGCTGAAGCACTCCTCGGTGTAAACAGAGCGGTAGATGGCCACCCCACTCATTGTTGCTGCCTCCTGTACACAGGGAGAGAGAATTGGCTCCTACTTGTCCCTTTTCCTTGCCTGTGTCCAACAGGGAGTGACAAGAACTTCCTGAATCATTCCTGGGGGGGTCTAACGTGCCCCTTTGATCAGACCCTCCCATCTCTCTCTGCCTCCTATAAATACCTGGCTCTGTGTGTTTGTGTGTGTGGGAGGAACACAGTCTCATAGGTTAAAGTGCGAGGGGAAGCTTTCACTCCCCCCACCCCCATGAGCCAACTGCTCCTTGTGCCCTCAGAGGGTGGATGATGGACAAGGTCAGCACTCATTCTGCGCCCCGTCTCTGCCAGAGCAGAAATCTTCCCCCTCCCCCCCCCCCCCCCCCCCCCCCCCGGTCCTCCCCATTCATTCAGGCCTGACCCCAGGACAGGTACTGCCTGCTAAAGTGTGGTGCTAACACATTGTTCAAATTGCCGAGAATTTGCAGAAAGACTAACCTTTGCCATGGTGAGATTGTTAGGGCAGTAAGAAATCTCAGGTTAAAGTCCAACGGGTTTATTTGGCAGGAGACGCCACTAGATTTCGGGGCACTGCTCCTTCATCGGGCGAGTTCAGATGGCAAACGGGGCTTATGTGCAGATCCCAGATAAACCTATTGGACTTTAACCTGGCGTTCTGAGGCTTCTTACTGTGCCCACCCCAGTCCAACGCCAGCGTCTCCACATTGAGATTGTTAGGAGGCAGTGCAGAGCAATCTTGTCCTGTCCTCTGAAAGAGAATCTCATCCAAGGGGAATAACACAGAGGCATCTTTTGCCACAGCTTGAGGTGCTCAGATTAAAATCCAATCAACCCAGATTCCGCACGGGTGCGTGACTGCAAAGGACGATCGTTTCGTGAGAACACGCTTCGGTCGCAAGATCTGTAACGTGACATCAAATGTGACATTCTATCAAATGGCATCAGAGTCACGAAGGAGCCTGGATCACTTACAGGGGAGGAGGGGGGCCATTCGGCCCACTGAGCCTGCACCAACAACAATCTCACCCTATCCCCTTAACCCCACCTTGATTTTTGCATGAATCGGCCACTTAGGGTGGCACAGTGGTTAGCATTGCTGCCTCACAGCGCTAGGGACCTGGGTTGCATTCTGTCCTCGGGTCACTGTCTGTGTGGAGTTTGCATGTTCTCCCCACGTGTGCACAGGTTTCTTCCCACACTCCAGAGATGTGTAGGTTAGGTGGATTGGCCATGCTAAATTGCCCCTTAGTGTCCAAAGATGTGTAGGTTAGGTGGATTGGCCATGCTAAATTGCCTTTTAGTGTCCAAAGATGAGCAGGTTGGGTGGATTGGCCATGCTAAATTGTCCCTTAGTGTCCAAAGATGTGCAGGTTAGGTGGATTGGCCATGCTAAATTGTCCCTTAGTGTCCAAAGATGTGTAGGTTAGGGTGGATTGGCCATGCTAAATTGCCCCTTAGTGTCCAAAGATATGCAGGTTAAGTGGAATGGCCATGCTAAATTGCCCTTTAGTGTCAGGGGAACAAGGTGGGTAAATATGTGGGGTTATGGAGATGGGACCTGGTGGGATTGTTGTCGGTGCAGACTCGATGGGTCAAACGGCCTCCTTCTGCACTGTATTCTACGGTTAAAAACTTCAATCGGGTGAAGTGTGGGCTACCCATGCAAGGCCCTGGCCACGCCAGTGTTAAATTGTACAATCTCACACTCCCTCCCACCCTGTGACCACCTCTCCCCAGTGTGGGAGAAATTGGGAAGGTGAGTGTAAGATCCTGGCCCACGCCCTTCGCTAGCGCTGACCTGGGTGGGAACGTGTAATGATTTGAGTCAAACCCCCAAAAAAAAGCCAATCCACCAAAAAACATTCCTGTACAGAGTTTGGCACCAAAAGCACCAACCTGCCTCAAAGTTGGCACCGCACCAGCAACAAGAGAAACTCGGACGAAATGCGATCCTGAATTGGAAAAGATAAGGAATGAATTCCGGGGAAGAGACTGGCAGAGGTAGCCTGAAGCTTGAACCAAAAGATGACACAGGAGGAAATCTAAAATGAGAGGCTATGAACGTCACTCCTATATCCAATCAGGAATTCAGGAGAGAGCGGAGAGGAATTCGTTCGCAGTTGAGGTGAATAAGGGAGATTCATTCCAATGAAAAAGCCCGTGGTGCGGGATTTTTCCAGCCGCTCTCGCCCCGGAACTGGAAAATCACCCCCCTCCTCCGACAACGGATCTTTCCACGGTCCGCCCTTCGCCCCAGCTACGATTCCCGGGGTGGAAAAATTCACCCCATGGGGTAGATTGGCCATGCTAATTCTCCCTCAGTTATACCCAAACAGGAGTGTGGCGACTAGGATATTTTCACCGTAACTTTTGATTGCAGTGTTAACGTCAGCCCGCTTGTGACACTCGTGAGGAAGACAGAAAAACGCTCCACTCCCCACAGCTAATGTCCACTGTCCCATACTGACAGACAAGTGTTTGGAGATTTCGTTCTCCAAGTGACCCCGGGGGGTGGGGTGGGGGGGGGCGGTGCTAAGTCAAGGGGCAGAATCTTTGGCACAATCAGTCACAAACTACTCCTGATTTCCCATCCCTTTTCCAGAGGGTCCGCTCCAGGCTTTAGACTTGCAGAATTTAGTAGGCCCGAATCCTGGGCCAGGGATGTCATGCCTGAGTGACACAGGAAGGGAGCCATAGGTGAATGATCCAAAGAGGCCACATATTAGCACATGACTATCGCCATCTGATTTCCTGTTTGGTCTCCAACAGAATAAGCAAGATCGCTCACAAATTGACAGCTTAATAATACTCCCATGCCATAAATTAAGCCCGTTCACCCTGGATTGCTTTTCTAAATGACCTATTATATCAATGGTTCTTGGCTGAATATTTCCTTCTGTTCCTCTGACATTGATTGATTTGAATAGTACACTGCGGTTCGGAATGGTATCAGTATTTGGTTTCAGGGTTGCCCGAAAGGACGATGCCATACTTTCATGCTTCACATGACCTGACCCGTGAGGTAAAAACTCTCGAAAGATAAATGTTGGCCGTTCCTTAACCTCGCCTCGGCAAACAGAAAATCACTCGTTTGTGGTAAACCAAGTCCGCTCTCACAGTCCGCTCACCCCATGCCAGCCAGAATGGCGGCAGAGGCCTGTCTGGTAGGCCTCATTACTCGAATCAGTCCATCAAAGCCGTGTAAGAGGAATGTGGCAAGTGCCCTGACTTTTTCCTTTCCTGCCAAAGGGACCAGGCCCAAAATATGTTTGGGATCTTTCCCGCCAGAGATCGCAGTCACGTGACCTGCTCGGCCAACCTGCGTCGCTACATAGAGGCATAGACCAGAATGTTCTGGTCCCTTCTGCCGGTGGGATCTTCCAGCCCCGCCGACTGCAAGCCCTGGCCACTGGTTTTCCACATTGGTGGGCCCATACCACAGAAACCACACTGACAGCGGTGGGAGCAGAAGATCCCATGGTCGGCCAATGGCGGAGCCGTCTCCCAACGCCATGACGTGCCATCTTGAACCACTGTAATCCATGTGGTGTAGGTACACCCACAGTGCTGTTAGGGAGGGAGTTCCAGGATTGTTATTGGACATCAGTCAGTCCATGTGGTGTAGGTACACCCACAGTGCTGTTAGGGAGGGAGTTCCTGGATTGTTATTGGACATCAGTCAGTCCGTGTGGTGTAGGTACACCCACAGTGCTGTCAGGGAGGGAGCCCCAGGAATGCTAACCTATCTCTATTTGTTCCAATTTAAGCAATATTCCTCTTCTAGACTTAAACTCCTCTTGAAAATTAGGTAGTGACACACAGGCTTATGTGCTTGCACTTGTTGACAGTCATAGAGCATTTGAACACTTCTGGGAGGAGAGAGAGAGACAGAGAGAGACAGACAGAGACAGACAGAGACCGAGAGAGAGAAAGAGAGACAGAGAGAGACCTGTATTCTAATAGCCGCAAACAGCAGCCTCCAGAGAGTGAGAGAGACAGACAGACAGACAGACAGAAAGACACTTCTTATTTCTTTCAGAAAACCAACTGCTTTAAAATGAAAGAGAAACTGTGCATTTTCCCCGCAAGCTTAACTCCTCCCATTAACCATGATTGTGCCTCTTGTCAATCAACTTGATCGAAACGCTGTTCTAAAACCCCAAGGAATACCTAAGTAAACACAAATGCATTCGCTTGTTTAGACCGTGCACTCAAATCAGCCGTTATCCTGCATCCTCAACATTGCTACCCAGACAAATTGGCACCACGTAAAATAGAGCTGAATTTTAAACATACCCCTTACACGAAACATGATTTTGAAAAAACAAGTCGTAAAGGCACATTATCATCACAGCGAGGAGAGTAGCATCGTCAACTCCTCTTGGGGCAGTGAGTGGTGGCACTTCCAGATATCCCACCCCTCTCCTGCTCCCCCTCCCTACCCTCTCATACCCTGATGGGGCAGGTTGTACTTGATGGGCAGGCTGCAATGGCAAATTCATGGCAATTGGAATGCCATCCCTGAAAGTGGGTGTGCCACCCTCTGGTGGCAGTGGGATGGTGCCACAACCGAGTGTTCAGTGCCGTCCCTCTTCTCGCACTTTTTGGGGCAGGATGGCAGACTAAGAAGATGGGGCAGCGATTGGCGGGGGGGCGAGGCAAGTGGGAAAAGATGACCAGAGTGAGAGGGGGATTCTGCAGAGATGAACCTTTGGACCGATGGACTGTTTCTGAGCTGTGAAACTGAGTTCAATCGACACGAATGTTCAGGAAACGGCACCTGGGAGTTTTGAGTGAAAGAATTCTAGCTCGGTCAATGGTTCCAGGAAGTTCGAGTATCATTGACAGTAATGCTGCACTTTGTTCAAACTCTGTGACCGAAAAACCTGACCTTGTTTCAACAGGACAAGACTAAATTCCCCACATTAAGGTGTGGGTTTCACCAATGAAGTTTCGCTTTCTCCCCACAGTGCAGAAGGAGGCCATTCAGCCCATCATGTCCACACTGACCTCAATCCCACCCCCCGGCCCAATCCCCATAATCCCACATATTTACCCTGTTAACCCCCCTAACACTAAGGGGCAATTTAGCATGGCCAATCCACCTTAGTGTCCAAAGACGTATAGGTTAGGAGGATTGGCCATGCTAAATTGTCCCTTAGTATCCAAAGATGTGTAGGTTAGGTGGATTGGCCATGCTAAATTGCCCCTTAGTGTCCAAAGATGTGCAGGTTAGGTGGATTGGCCATGCTAAATTGCCCCTTAGTGTCCAAAGATGTGTAGGTTAGGGGATTGGCCATGTAAATTGCCCCTTAGTGTCCAAAGATGTGTAGGTTAGGGTGGATTGGCCATGCTAAATTGCCCCTTAGTGTCCAAAGATGTGCAGGTTAGGTGGATTGGCCATGCTAAATTGCCCCTTAGTGTCCAAAGATGTGTAGGTTAGGGTGGATTGGCCATGCTAAATTGCCCCTTCGTGTCCAAAGATGTGCGGGTTAGGTGTATTGGCCATGCTAAATTGTCCCTAAGTGTCAGGGGAATTAGTGAGGGGTGTTCCCGGGAAGGGGGCTGGTTGGGATTGTGCTTTGGTGCAGACTCGATGGGCTTGTTTCTGCACTGCAGCGATCCTGATTCTCAGCCGGGATTTGGTGGTAAACGTGGGGAAGCAACACGCTCAAACCCTTTGGTGGGTTGACACTGCTCCGCTTGGTGCCCCTCATCCTGTGCTAAAGTCTTGGACACACAGAGTGGTCTGTGGCCGAGACAGATCCTCCAAACTGTCGCCAACCCTTCAAAGCCACTGAGTTGTTTGGTTTCAAGCTACGCACTCCTGTCTTTCCTGGTATTGTTCGCTTTGCTCCTTATCAGATGGGGTGGCCTGCTTGTGTCGGAGTTGCATGCACGTCTGAATGGTTTAATCCTACCTGAGGGAGGCTGCACTGCACAGTTATACATAGAAGTTTCATTGTTCCTTGAATGAAGAATCGCTGCCTTTACTTCTCCCCGTGAACGGACTCATCCTGGCCACTTGCCACTTGGCACACAGGGGAATTCAGCGAGAGTGATGAAGTATTTTGTTGCCTGGTGTTCATATCAATAACTCCACGTCTGAGGGGAAATTGTTTGCGAGGCTCTCTACTTCTCCTCAGACTCCCGTCGTGCCAAAGTAACCGAGAAGGCTTTGCGAAAAGAACACCAGGACCTCACAATCCCTGTCCTGGGATCACTGTGGGAAAGGGATCCTTGCAGTAGAGCTTTCAGGCATTCCCGAGGCCACCACTGGTTCGTTTTCCGGGACCTTTTCTGCGACGCATTTGTTATTTTTTCCTCCTACAATATATTCCGACAGGGGGTTTGCCAATCGGAGCCGGTGAAAGGGGAAGGCCGAGGGAGAGAGGCTAGGCCAGGCGGGCATCCTCTGAGGCCTTCCGTGCCCTCTTCCCACCTTGGGCCTACACCCCAGCGTCTGCAGAGAGAACTGGCATTCGTGTTAGTGCAAGTTCTCCCGCCCAAAAGGACACGTTATTATTTTGTTGCTGAATTATCCCCGACCCCTTTAAGAAATGTTCCCCCCAACTCCGCGAATGTCTTCATAGAATCGTGCAGCGCAGAAGAGGCCCTTCGGCCCACACCGACACATTGGAAACGCCTAACCTGCCCACCTAATCCCAGCACCTGGTCCTGGATGCGCCAAGTGTTCATTGAGGTACATTTTAAAGGATGTGAGGCCTCCCCCACCCACCCAGGCAGCGCAATCCAGACCCTCACCACCCTCTGGGGAAAAAACCTTTTCCTCAAATCCCCCCTAAACCTCACCTTGAACCTGTGTCCCTCTCCTAACTGACCCTTCAACTAAGGGGACAGCTGCTCTCTATCAACTCTGTCCCTCATAATCTTGTACCCCTCGATCAGGTCCCCCCTCAGCATTCTTTGCTCCAGAGAAAACAACCCAAGCCTACCCAGCCTCTCTTTATAACTTCAATGCTCCATCCCAGGCAGCATCCTGGGGAATCTCCTCTGCACCCCCTCCAGTGCAATCACATCCCTTCCTATAATGAGGTGACCAGAACTGCACACAGTGCTGTGGCCTCACCAAAGTCCCACACCACTCCAACATCACCTCCCTGCTTTTGTAATCTATACCCCGATTGATACAGGCAATTGGCCTTTCTTACCACCCTGCGAACATACCCTTCTGCCTTCAGAGAATTGAAAGGGTGTAGACAAATACACAGAGGTTCTTCTGTTCAACAGAACTTCCCAGTGTCAGACATTTCATAGTATACTTCCTTCTCAAATTACTCCTTCCAAAATGTATCACCTCGCACTTTTCAGGGTTAAATTCCATCTGCCACTTATCTGCCCATTTAACCATCCCTTCTATATCTTCCCGCAACCCAAAACACCCCGCCTCACCCAGCCAATCTTTGTGCCATTGGCAAGCGTGCTAATTTTTAACCTTATTATTTATCAGCGTCGCAAGGAGGCTTACATTAACACTGCGATGAAGTTACTGTGAAAATCCCCTAGCCGCCCTGTTCAGGTAGACTGAGGGATTTAGCACGGCCAACGCACCCTAACCAGCACGTCTTTCGGACCGTGAGAGGGAACCGGAGCACCCGGAGGGAACCCACGCAGACATGGGGAGAATGTGCAAACTCTGCACAGGCAGTGACCCAAGCCGGGAATCGAACCCAGATCGCTGGCGCCGTGAGGCAGCAGTGCCACCCACATAGTTGTTCACATAAATGATTCAAACACATGATACTCCCTGAGTTTCTGAATCAATCATCTAGCAATAATAGAACATAGAACACTAGAGCACAAACAGGCCCTTCGGCCCA
The DNA here is from genome assembly GCA_024679065.1 of Sphyrna mokarran. NCBI lineage: Eukaryota > Metazoa > Chordata > Chondrichthyes > Carcharhiniformes > Carcharhinidae > Sphyrna > Sphyrna mokarran. Next base: position 10,038,574 of record JAGIQG010000038.1, on the reverse strand, counting down.
CAAGTTGCACCAATCATATCCCTACCTACTAGGCCTATCTATAACTCCCAATCCCATTAAATCCCATGTACTCATCCAGAAGTCTCTTAAAAGACCCCAGTGATTTCGCCTCCACCACCAGCAGCCGATTCCCCTCACTCACCACCCTCACCAATAGCACCAGGCCATCACCAGCTTACAGTAGATGCCAGCTTCCAATGGGCTTGCGTTTTTCCATTTCACTAATTAGTAAGTTTGACTGACTACCTCCAGGTGTTTCCCTTACTTTTCAGAGATCTGCTAGCAGATGTACGTCTTGTCCAATGATTTTTCCCTTTCAATACGCCAAGGAAAACCTCCCAGAAACCTTAAATGGCTGTGTGACTTGTCTCTTTAGCTGGTGACGTCCGACTATGTTAGTCTGCAAAGTCAGCGCTCTTTCCCCCCACTCTAAACTGTTATGTCTGCGATATTCATACTTTCTAGGGAAGCCTGTAACCTGATCTCAGAAATGTCTCCCTCATGGCAACTTGAAGCACACTAACATTACACACGCACTTGGCACATAGTAAGATGGTTGTGGAGGGTCAATAATCTCAGCTCCAGGACATCGCTGCAGGAATTCCTCGGGATTAGTGTCCTTGACCCAACTATCTTAGTGTCCAAAGATGCGTAGGTTAAGAGGACTGGCCATGCTAAATTGTCCCTTAGTGTCCAAAGATGTGTAGGTTAGGGGGATTGGCCATGCTTAATTGAGCTTTAGTGTCCAAAGATGTGTAGGTTAGGGGGATTGGCATTGCTAAATTGTCCCTTAGTGTCCAAAGATGTGCAGGTTAGGTGGATTGGCCATGCTAAATTGTCCCTTAGTGTCCAAAGATGTGCAGGTTAGGGTGGATTGGCCATGCTAAATTGTCCCTTAGTGTCCAAAGATGTGTAGGTTAGGTGGATTGGCATGCTAAATGTCCCTTAGAGTCCAAAGATGTGCAGTTACGTGGATTGGCCATGCTAAATGTCCCTTAGTGTCCAAAGATGTGCAGGTTAGGGGGATTTGGCCATGCAAATTGCCCTTAGTGTCCAAAGATGTGCAGGTTAGGGTGGATTTGGCATGCTAAATTGTCCCTTAGTGTCCAAAGATGTGCAGGTTAGGTGGATTGGCCATGCTAAATGTCCCTTAGTGTCCAAAGATGTGTAGGTTAGGTGGATTGGCCATGCTAAATTGCCCCTTAGTGTCCAAAGATGTGTAGGTTAGGTGGATTGGCCATGCTAAATGTCCCTTAGTGTCCAAAGATGTGCAGGTTAGGTGGATTGGCCATGCTAAATTGTCCCTTAGTGTCCAAAGATGTGCAGGTTAGGTGGATTGGCCATGCTAAATTGTCCCTTAGTGTCAAAGATGTGCAGGTTAGATGGATTGGCCATGCTAAATTGTCCCTTAGTGTCCAAAGATGTGCAGGTTAGGTGGATTTGCCATGCTAAATTGCCTCTTACTGTTAGGGGGACTAGCTAGGATGAATGCATAGTTATGGGGATGGTGCCTGGGTGGGATTGTAGTTGGTGCAGGCTCAATGGGCTGAATGGCCTCCTTCTGCACTACAGGGCTGGTATAAGACAGTCACTGTCATCAAGTATCACTGACTGTTCTTTGTTTTTGAAAGTATCTGACTTTATTTGTTAACGAAAAGGGAACAAAAATGAGACTGGAATGCTGCTGGTTCCAACAAGGGTTAATTTCTGTGTTTCGTTGGCCAACCGTTGTATAGCTTAACCTAAGGAAGCCAGGGTCACTGCTTTATAAACTATTTTGTGGATCGTCTGGTTTATTGACGTGATGCCTCGCTGTCACAAATAGAAGATATTGCTTCTCCTCCCTGTATCTGTCTCTGCTTTGCTTCCTGCCCACCCCACCCTATCGCCTGCAGCCCCACGCACAGCGAGACAGCCCTCCCGTTACTCAGAATTGACCCTTTCCTCTGTCATCCGAGAGGAAATATTCACAGCTGAAGCCGTGCCAAAGAGCCATGAAGGGGGTTTTCAGACTGCTAACTGCTCTGCCTCACTCATTCTCTGAGTTTACTGCTTCGATGGGGTATGTACGGGAGCAGGCATCCTGGGAATCTTATACAACAGACTGCCTTCCCTGCGATTAGATAAGACACATCCCACCCCATTGACATATCCCTTACCCTGAGAATGCCCTCCTTATCGTAGAATCCCTACTTTGCAAGGGGAGGCCATTCAGCCCATCAAGTCAGCATCGACACCCCAACAAGACATCTTACCCAGCTGCCCCCCTGTATGCCCTATCCCCACACACCCGCACATTTATACAACTAGTCCCCATAACCTATACATCTTCCGATGCTGAGAGATAATTTATCGTGTTGAATTGCCTCGTAGTGTCCAAAGATGTGCAGGTTAGATGGATTGGCCATGCTAAATTGCCCCTTGGGTTCACAGATGTACAGGTTAGGGGAATTGGCCATGCTAAATTGCCCCTTAGTGTCCAAAGATGTGCAGGTTAGGTGGATTGGCCATGCTAAATTGTCCCTTAGTGTCCAAAGATGTGCAGGTTAGTTGATTGGCCTGCTAAATTGTCCCTTAGTGTCCAAAGATGTGTAGGTTAGGTGGATTGGCCATGCTAAATTGTCCCTTAGTGTCCAAAGATGTGCAGGTTAGGTAGATTGACCATGCTAATGTCCCTTAGTGTCCAAAGATGTGCAGGTTAGTTGGATTGGCCATGCTAAATTGTCCCTTAGTGTCCAAAGATGTGTAGGTTAGGTGGATTGGCCATGCTAAATTGTCCCTTAGTGTCCAAAGATGTGCAGGTTAGGTAGATTGGCCATGCTAAATTGTCCCTTAGTGTCCAAGATGTGTAGGTTAGGTGGATTGGCCATGCTAAATTGTCCCTTAGTGTCCAAAGATGTGAAGATTAGGTGGATTGGCCATGCTAAATTGTCCCTTAGTATCCAAAGATATGTAGGTTAGGTGGATTGACCATGCTAAATTGTCCCTTAGTATCCAAAGATGTGTAGGTTAGGTGGATTGGCCATGCTAAATTGTCCCTTAGTGTCCAAAGATGTATAGGTCAGGTAGATTGGCCATGCTAAATTGTCCCTTAGTGTCCAAAGATGTGCAGGTTGGGTGGATTGGCCATGGTAAATTGTCCCTCAGTGTCCAAAGATGTGAAGATTAGGTGGGATTAGCGGGGTAAATATATAGGGATTAAGGGAGTAGGGCCTGGGTGGGATGCTCTGTTGGAGAATCGATGTGGACTTAATGGGTGAAATGGCCTTTTCCTGCACTGTACGGATTCTACAATTCACCTGAATCAGAGACAATGTTCGCTCTAACATCCCATCACTGTGGGTCACTGGATGGAGCGAGCGGCCCCTTTAGTATAGTCACACGGCCAATCTGTTTGGTCAGCAGACAGACCATACATGTACACGGCTACAGAGGAATATCAAGTGTGTTCAACCTGTTAGGCCCCTCCGCCACAGATTCCCCAACTGCCGCCTGGCTGTGTAGCTTAGAGTGGACACTGGGGTCAGAGGTCACCGAGTGATGTGACAACCCAACTTTATTGGCATATCACCGAGATTGACGCTTCAGTGGGGGAGTGCCACGTGGACAGAGGGCTGGCACTCAGGTGGAAAAGTTAAACTGAGGCCTACGCGCATACAAGATCCTAAGGTGTTATATCGAAGATGAACAGGGAATCCTCCCTGGCGGACACTGCACACACGGCGATCTGTCAGTGCCAAGATCGCACTGATGACCTCCCCACAACCTCCACAACACCAGTCCTCCACTGCCCCCAGCCCCCACTCCCCCGATCGCTGGTCCCCAGACCATTCCCGGGCCCAGCTCTACCTCCGCCCCTCCCCACCTGCAGTGCCAACTACCCCAGTGTGCTGTCCGCACCTCCCCCTCCCCCCTTACCCTACCCGCTCCCATCTCGATCACTGCCCTCTCTCCTCTCACCAATTCTATTGCACCGTGGCACCCCCTCCCCACCCCCACTGATCACCTCCTATGACTCCCCATTAGACCCCACCCTTTGGCACGGCCTGGCGGACAACGCCAAGGTTCCCTCTGGGCAATGGCACTTTCTCCCTTGGGCAATGCCGGGGGGCCCAAGACTGGCACTTCCTAGATGCCAATGCCAAGGATGCATTCTGTAGGGGGGAATCCCAATTGCCTCCCCCTTCACTTCTTGAATTCAAATGATATTAAAATGTCCTCTTGAATATTTAATGCAGTTGGCAGAAATCTGGCACTGGGAAAGATGCCGAATGCCCAGCACGAATCAAACTAATCCAGCCTTACTGAAATCTCCCAACCCTCTGAATCACCCTCTACATTTCAAAAGGGCTGTAAAATGCATCCTGAGGATGTGAAAGGAAAGGATGTCCTGAAGCATGGTATATCGGGGAGACCATGCAGACACTACGACAGCGGATGAATGAACATCGCTTGACAATCACCAGGCAAAACAGTTCCCTGCCTGTGGGCGAACACTTCAGCAGTCACGGGCATTCGGCCTCCGACCTTCGGGTAAATGTTCTTCAAGGGGGCCTTCACGACACACGACAGCGCAGAGCCGCTGAGCAGAGACTGATAGCCAAGTTCCGCACACATGAGGACGGTCTTAACAGGGATCTTGGCTTCATGTCACACTATCTGTAACCCCCATGACTTGCCTGGGTTAGCAAAAAAACCTCACTTATTGTGCTGTCTGGAGACAATACACGTCTCTCTAACTTCAGTGCTCAGTGTTCCTTTGTTAGCCACTTTAAGACTTGAATAGCAGGTTAGGTGTAAGGATTCGCATTCAATCAGCAATCTGTAACTGTCTGTGTGGATATGAGTGCCTCTGCAGATCAGAACACTGCATTTGCCTGACGAAGGCACAAACGCCGAAAGCTCGCAGATTTACTATCAAATAAATCGGTTGGATTTAAAATTGGTGTTGCCAGACCTCTTACCGATGTGAAAGGCGCCATTTATAAATGCACATTTTTTTCCTCTGAAGAATTAAGGTTGCAGGGTTGACTGTCTATTGCTTTGAAAAATTTTTATGGATGGGATTGAGAGAGGAAAAAAGTGCCACTCAGTATTGAACTCCTTTTATTGGAGTTTATCTGAAGATATTGAATTTTGCTGGGACAATGTGACCAAACAGAAACCTTCTCAAAGTCTCAATGTGCGCTATAGAAATTTGCCCGACTTGTTTTCTTCCACTTTCCTCCACCCAGCTTCGACTCCAAGCTCCGTCAAGAGTTTCCCGAGACAATGGAAAATCCGGAAAGGATCTTGTGTAACTGGGAAGTGGCTCGCACTGTGTCCAGCTCTGGTAACTGAGGGAGGCAATGCGGAGAAAGCTCAGGAGCCGAAACCTTGGCGGCACGGTGGCGCAGTGGGTTAGCACGGCTGCTTCACAGCTCCAGGGTGCCGGGTTCAATGCCCAGCTCGGGTCACTGTCTGTGTGGAGTTTGCACATTCTCCTCGTGTCTGTGTGGGTTTTCTCCCACAGTCCAAAGATGTGGGGATGAGGTCGATTGCCGTGCTAAAAATTATCCCTTTGAGTCGTGAGATGCATAAATTAGAGGGATTACTGGGTATAATATGTAGGAATATGGGGTAGGGCCTGGGTGGGTTTATGGTCGGTGCAGACTTGATGGGCTGAATGGCCTCCTTCTGCACTGTAGGGTTTCTATATAAAAAAATTCTTAAACTCTCAGCAGGGGCTAAGAGATTGGAGAAAGCTTTGCTGTTCATAGTGGAAAACAGGCATCTGAGAAGTAATTTTATGGAGGAGTTCAAGAATTAAAGGAATGGAAGGGGCCAAATCCAAATCATTTTCAATCATAGAATTCCTACAGGAGGCCATTCAGCCCATTGGGTCTATACTGACCACAATCCCACACCATCCCTATTCCTGTAATCCCGCACTTTTACCCTACAAATCCCCCTGAAAATAAGGAGCAATTTACCACAGCCAGTCAACCTAACCCGTACACCTTCTGACTGTGGGAGGAAACCCACGCAGACAGTGACCCAAGCCGGGAATCGAACCTGGGTCCCTGGTGCTGTGAGGCAGCAGTGCTAACCCACTGTGCCACCGTGTGGCAAACCAGCCTCCCATCCATTGACTCTGTCTACACTTCCCGCTGCCTCGGGAAAGCAAACAGCATAAATAGAGACCCCACACATCCCGGACATTGTCTCTTCCACCTTCTTCCATCGGGAAAAAGGTACAAAAGTCTGAGGTCACGTACCGACCGACTCAAGATCAGCTTCTTCCCTGCTGCTGTCAGACTTTTGAATGGACCGACCTTATATTAAGTTGATCTTTCTCTACACCCTAGCTATAACTGTAACTCTACATTCTACACCCTCTTCTTTCCTTCTCCCATATGTACTCTACGAACGGTATGCTTTGTCTGTATAGTGCGCAAGAAACAATACTTTTCACTGTATCCCCATACATGGGACAATAATAACAAATCAAATTTAATATTAAGCTGACCCTAGCTATGACTGCAACACTATATAGAACATAGAACATTACAGCTCAGAACAGGCCCTTCGGCCTTCGATGTTGCGCCGACCAATTAAGAAAAAGCAACGACCCTCTAACCTAAACCATTCCCTTTTCATCCATAATATTCCGCACTCTCTCCTTTCCTTCTCTATGAATGGTATGCTTTGTCTGCGTAAGAACAATACTTTTCTCTGTTTGTTAATACATGTGATAATAATAGTCAATCAAAAAAATTCAAGAAGAAATTAGGTATCTCTCTTGGGGCTAAAGGGATTGAGGGGTATGGGGGGGGGCGGGGGGTGGGTTAGGATATTGAAGTTGACGATCAGTGTGATCGCAATGAATGGCGGAGCAGGACGGAAGGGCAGAATGGCCTCTCCTGCTTCCAGTTTGTGTGTTTCAATGCCTTTCGGGAGAGCTGAGGGAAAAAGTGTGGATTCCGTCGCAAAGTAAAAATGAAAGAAAGCTTTTTGGCATTCCAATCAAAGAAGTGGGATTTCTTTTGAATTCCTTCGCACACACACACACACAGAGTGACTCGCATTTCATCACAACACACACCACTGTTAAGACTGTGTGTCCAAGCGGTATGAATGATTGACTGATTCCTCTGTTACCATGGTAATTTCTCTCCCCACCCCCACCCACACTCCCCGCTGTATCTATACAAAGGGCAGCTCCCTAAACCACGTTGCTTGCTGGTTGAACGAGCCTGAACCACTTCAGTTGTGTCGGTGTAGGCAATCTCATCTTCCTCTGCTGTGTGGCTTCGATTCCCCGCTCCCCCACTCACAGCCCAGCCTTCGGGCGGCACGGTGGCACAGCGGTTGGCGCTGCTGCCTCACAGCGCCAGGGGCCCGGGTTCGATTCCCGGCTTGAGTCACTGCCTGTGTGCAGTCTGCACGTTATCCCCGTGTCTGCGTGGGTTTCCTCCCCCACTCCAAAGATGTGCAGGTTGGGGGGATTAGCCATGGGGTAAATTGCCCCTTAATTTAAAGTTTATTTATTATTGTCACAAGTAGGCTTGCATTAACAGCGCAAGGAAGACAACCCCCTAGTCGCCTCATTCCTGTTCGGGGTACACTGAGGGAGAATTTAGCACGGCCAATCCATCCTAACCAGCACATCTTTCAGACTGTGGGAGGAAACCGGAGCACCCAGAAGAAACCCACACAGATGCAGGGACAACATGCAGCCTCCACACAGACAGTAGCCTAAGATATGTAGGTTAGGTGAATTGGCCATGCTAAAATTAGTATCTAAAGATGTGCTGGTTAGGAGGATTGGCCGTGCTAAATTCTCCTTCAGTTTACCTGAACAGCCACCGGAGTGTGGCAACTGGGGATTTTCACAATAACTTCATTGCGCTGTTAATGTGAACCTACTTGTGACACTAATAAATAAACTAAACTTAAAACTTAAACGTGTCTTCCCTTTCAAACCAGGAGAGAAAGTCTAGGCCACTGTGTTCTCAATTCCTGGGCGTGCGTGAATGTGTCTGTGTCTAAAACTCTACCATCAGTTCCAGGATGGAACAGCAATCTTAGAGTCATAGAGGTTTACAGCATGGAAACAGGCCCTTCAGCCCATCTTGTCCATGCCACCCCTTTTTTAAACCCCTAAGCTAATCCCAATTGCCCCCATTTAGCCCATCTCCCTCTATACCCATCTTACCTATGTAACTATCTAAATGCTTTTTAAAAGACAAAATTGTACCCACCTCTGCCTCTGGCAGCTTGTTCCAAACACTCACCGCCCTCTCTGTGAAAAAATTGCCCCTCTGGACACTTCTGTATCTCTCCCCTCACACCTTAAATTTGTGCCCTCGGGTTTTAGACTCCCCTACCTTTGAGTAGGGTGTCTAAAATCTCCATGGACATTGGATGGGATTTTACAATATTGCCCGAGCAATATTGTGTGTGAGAGAGTGTGTGTGTGAGAGAGAGTGTGTGAGTGTGAGAGAGTGTGTGTGTGAGAGAGAGTGTGTGAGTGTGAGAGAGTGTGTGAGAGAGAGTGTGTGTGGAAGGAGTGTGTGTGTGAGAGAGAGTGTGTGAAGAGTGTGTGAGAGGAGAGGAGTGTGTGAAGAGTTGTGTGAGAGAGTGTGTGTGTGAGAGAAGTGTGTGAGAGAGTGTTGAGAGAGAGAGAGTGGAGTGAGAGAGTGTGTGAGAAGAGAGAGTGTGTGAGAGAGTGTGTGTGAGGAGAGAGTGTGTGTGAAGAAGTGTGTGAAGAGAGAGAGTGTGTGTGGTGAGAGAAAGAGAGAGTGTGTGAGTGTGAGAGAGAGAGTGTGTGAAGAGAGGAGAGAGAGAGATGTGTGTGAGGAGAGAGAGAGTGTGAGAGAGAGAGAGAGAGTGGTGAGTGTGGAGAGAGAGATAGATATGTGTAGAGAGAGAGAGATGTGTGAGAGGAGAGTGTTGAGAGAGAGAGTGTGTGAGTGTGTTAGAGAGAGAGAGAGTGTAGAGGAGAGAGTCAGTGTGTGAGAGAGAGTGTGTGTGAGAGAGAAGAAGAGAGAGAGTTGTGAAAGAGTGTGAGTGAGGAGTGTGTGTGAGAGAGAGTGTGTGAGAGTGTGTGAGAGAGAGAGGTGTGTTGAGAGAGTGGTGTAGAGAGAGAGGTGTGGTGGTAGAGAGAGTGTGTGTGAGAGAGACGTGTGTGAGAGAGAGAGAGAGTGTGTGAGAGGAGTGTGTGTGAGAGAGAGTGTGTTGAGAGAGAGTGGTGTGAGAGAGTGTGTGAGATAGAGGTGTGTGAGAGAGTGTGTGAGAGAGTGTGTGAGGAGAGAGAGATGTGTGAGAGAGAGAGTGTGAGAGAGAGAGAGTGAGTGAGAGAGAGTGTGTGAGAGAGAGAGAGAGTGTCTGTGTGTGAGAGAAGAAGAGTGTGTGAGTGTGTGAGAGAGAGAGAGAGAGTGTGTGAGAGAGTGTGTGGAGAGAAGTGTGGTGTGTGTGAGAGAGAGAGTGTGTGTGAGAGAAAGAGAGAGGAGAGAGTGTGTGTTGAAGAGAGAGAGAGAGTGTGTGAAGAGAGAGTGTGAGAGAGAGAGTGTGTGAAAGAGAGAGTGTTGAGAGAGAGAGTGTGTGAGAGAGAATGTGTGAGTGAGAGAGTGTGAGAGAGAGTGTGTTGATGTGTGAGAGAGAGAGTGTGTGAGAGAGAGGTGTGTGTGAGAGAGAGTTGTGATGTGTGTTGAGAGAGCGAGTGTGTGAAAGAAGTGTGTGAGAGAGAGTGGGTGTGATGTGTGAGAGAGAGTGTGTGAGTGTGAGAGAGAGTGTGTGATGTGTGAGAGAGAGTGTGTGATGTGTGAGAGAGAGAGTGTGATGTGTGAGAGAGAGTGTGTGATGTGTGAGAGAGAGTGTGTGATTGTGAGAGAGAGTGTGTGATGTGTGAGAGAGAGTGTGTGATGTGTGAGAGAGAGTGTGTGATGTGTGAGAAAAGAGAGAGTGTGATGTGGGAGAGTGTGTGATGTGTGAGAGAGAGTGTGTGATGTTAGAGAGAGTGTGTGATGTGTGAGAGAGAGTGTGTGTGTGTGAGAGAGTGTGTGATGTGTGTAGAGAGAGTGTGTGATGTGTGAGAGAGAGTGTGTGATGTGTGAGAGAGAGTGTGTGATGTGAGAGAGAGTGTGTGATGTGTGAGAGAGAGTGTGGTGATGTGTGAGGAGAGTGTGGTGATGTGTGAGAGAGAGGTGTTGATGTGTGAGAGAGAGTGTGTGATTGTGAGAGAGAGTGTGTGATGTGTGAGAAGTGTGTGATGTGTGAGAGAGAGTGTGTGATGTGTGTGTGAGAGAGAGTGTGTGATGGTGTGTGAGAGAGAGTGTGTGATGTGTGTGTGAGAGAGAGTGTGTGATGTGTGAGAGAGTGTGTGATGTGAGAGAGAGTGTGTGATGTGTGAGAGAGTGTGTGATGTGTGAGAGAGAGTGTGTGATGTGTGTGAGAGAGTGTGTGATGTGTGTGTGAGAGAGAGTGTGTGATAGTGAAGAGTGTGTATGTGAGAGAGAGTGTGTGATGTGTGAGAGAGAGTGTGTGATGTGTGTGTGAGAGAGTGTGTGATGTGGAAGAGAGTGTGTGATGTGTGAGAGAGAGTGTGTGATGTGTGAGAGAGGTGTGTGTGTGTGTGTGAGGAGAGTGTGTGTGTGTGTGAGAAGAGTGTGTGATGTGAGAAGAGAGTGTGTGATGTGTGAGAGAGTGTTGAGAGAGTGTGTGATGTGTGAGAGAGAGTGTGTGATGTGTGAGAGAGAGTGTGTGATGGTGAGAGAGAGTGTGTGATGTGTGAGAGAGAGTGTGTGATGTGTGAGAGAGAGTGTGTGATGTGAGAGAGTGTGTGATGTGTGAGAGAGAGTGTGTGATGTGTGAGAGAGAGTGTGTGATGTGTGTGTGAGAGAGAGTGTGTGATGTGAGAGAGAGTGTGTGATGTGTGAGAGAGAGTGTGTGATGTGTGAGAGAGAGTGTGTGATGTGTGAGAGAGAGTGTGTGATGTGAGAGAGAGAGTGTGTGTGTGTGAGAGAGAGTGTGTGATGTGTAGAGAGAGTGTGTGTGTGTGAGAGAGAGTGTGTGATGTGTGAGAGAGAGTGTGTGATTGTGAGAGAGAGTGTGTGATGTGTGAGAGAGAGTGTGTGATGTGTGAGGAGAGTGTGTGATGTGTGAGAGAGAGGTGTGATGTGTGAGAGAGAGTGTGTGATGTGAGAGAGAGTGTGTGATGTGTGAGAAGTGTGTGATGTGTGAGAGAGAGTGTGTGATGTGTGTGTGAGAGAGAAGTGTGTGTGTGTGTGTGAGAGAGAGTGTGTGAATGTGTGGTGTGAGAGAGAGTGTGTGATGTGTGAGAGAGTGTGTGATGTGAGAGAGAGTGTGGTGATGTGTGAGAGAGTGTGTGATGTGTGAGAGAGAGTGTGTGATGTGTGTGAGGAGAGTGTGTGATGTGTGTGTGAGAAGAGTGTGTGATAGTGAGAGAGGTGTGTATGTGAGAGAGAGTGTGTGATGTGTGAGAGAGGTGTGTGATGTGTGTGAGAGAGAGTGTGTGATGTGGAAGAGAGTGTGTGATGTGTGAGAGAGAGTGTGTGATGTGTGAGAGAGGTGTGTGTGTGTGTGAGAGAGTGTGTGTGTGTGTGAGAAGAGTGTGTGATGTGTGAGAGAGAGTGTGTGATGTGTGAGAGAGTGTGTGATGTGTGAGAGAGAGTGTGTGATGTGTGAGAGAGAGTGTGTGATGTGTGAGAGAGAGTGTGTGATGTGTGAGAGAGAGTGTGTGATGTGTGAGAGAGAGTGTGTGATGTGAGAGAGTGTGTGATGTGTGAGAGAGAGTGTGTGATGTGTGAGAGAGAGTGTGTGATGTGTGAGAGAGAGTGTGTGATGTGTGAGAGAGAGTGTGTGATGTGTGAGAGAGAGTGTGTGATGTGTGAGAGAGAGTGTGTGATGTGTGAGAGAGAGTGTGTGATGTGTGAGAGAGAGTGTGTGATGTGAGAGAGAGAGTGTGTGTGTGTGAGAGAGAGTGTGTGATGTGTGAGAGAGAGAGTGTGTGTGTGTGAGAGAGAGTGTGTGATGTGTGAGAGAGAGTGTGTGATGTGTGAGAGAGAGTGTGATGTGTGAGAGAGAGTGTGTGATGTGTAGAGAGAGTGTGTGATGTGTGAGAGAGAGTGTGTGATTGTGAGAGAGAGTGTGTGATGTGTGAGAGAGTGTGTGATGTGTGAGAGAGAGTGTGTGATGTGTGAGAGAGTGTGTGATGTGTGAGAGAGTGTATGATGTGTGAGAGAGAGTGTGATGTGAGAGAGTGTGTGTGATGTGTGAGAGAGTGTGTGATGTGAGAGAGAGAGTGTGTGATGTGTGAGAGAGAGTGTGTGATGTGTGAGAGAGAGTGTGATGTGTGAGAGAGAGTGTGATGTGTGAGAGTGTGTGATGTGTGTGATAAAGAAAAACTCCCTTCTTCTTAAACTCACTAAATGCTTGCTGCTGGAAATCATTCAAATTCTGAAAGTGAGAAAGTGCGTCCCTCTTACACGAAGCTATGAATCATGGGCAGAAAGGAAAGGAGCACATAAATTTTCTCTGTGCCACCGTGTGCTGATTTGTGTAGGTGAAAGCCCAGCTCCCTTTGTTCCTCACAATTTCTGGTCTTTTGCCACCATTCGAAAAATATTTCAATTTGTCTTACATCGAAACTGGGTGACCTCACTCTTTCCTACCTTGAATTATGTCTGCTCTGATTGCTTAAGGCAGTATCTACCTTTATAACTGCCATCTATGGAAAGCATTGTGCCCTTTATAATCTTTTCTCAATATGTACTGATCTCACAGCAAGTTGGCAGCTCACCATTACAAATATTGTTGCTACAGCATACATTACTGTCCACTTGGTAAAATAATCACCGATAATTGCAAACTCTGATCGAACCTTGAGTTTTACCGCATATCTTCTTCCTTTCTCAACCTTAATCTGCTCCATTTTGTTTGACAACCTCCAGTAACAGGATGGAGCTATCTCTGACTGCCCAGCCTCTGAAGGGGTGGGTGTTGGCCTAGTGGTATTATCACTAGGTTATTAATCCAGAAGCTAATGTTCTGGGGGGACCCGGGTTCGAATCCCGCAGATGGTGGAATTTGAATTCAATAACAAAAAATCTGAAATTAAGAATCGACTGATGAAATCATTGTCAGAAAAACCCATCTGGTTCCTTTACGGAAGGAAATTTGCCGTCTTTACCCCGGTCTGGCCTACACGTGACTCCAGAGCCACAGCGATGTGGGTGACTCTCAACTGCCCTCCAAGGGCAACTAGGGATGGGCAATAATTGCTGGACCAGCCAGCGACACCCATGTCCCACAAATAAATTTTAAAAAAGTTTCACACCAACCTTAGCTCAGCCCCTGGGTAAGAGGTTATGACTCTCTTTCAGTTGCTACTGGTTTTGTCATTGGGTGAGTTGTAATCCAGGTACTCAGACTATGGGGAGCTGTGTTCAAATCCTACCACAGCACACGGTGATATCTGAATTCGTAGAGGTTTACAGCATCGAAACAGGCCCTTCAGCCCAACCTGTCAATGCTGCCCTTTCTTTGAAACCCAGAAGCTAATACCAATTGCCCGCATTTGGCCAATAACCCTCTATATCCAACTTACCCACGGAACTGCCTAAATGCTTTTTTAAAGACAAAATTGTACCCGCCTCTGCCTCTGGCAGCTTGTTCCAGACACTCACCACCCTCTGTGGGAACAAATTGCCCCTCTGGACCCTTTTGTACCTCTCCCCTCTCACCTTAAGCCGATGCCCTCTAGTTTTAGACTCCCCTACTTTTGGGGAAAGATGTTGACTATCTAGCTGATCTGTACCCCTCATTATTTTGCCCCTTAGTGTCCAAAGATGTGTAGGTTAGGGAGGATTGGCTACGCTAAATTGCCCCTTAGTGTCCAAAGATGTGTAGGTTAGGTGGATTGGCCATGCTAAATTGTCCCTTAGTGTCCAAAGATGTGTAGGTTAGGGTGGATTGGCCATACTAAATTGTCCCTTAGTGTCCAAAGATGTGCAGGTTAAGTGGATTGGCCATGCTAAATTG
>JAGIQG010000038.1:9899598-10024431 GCA_024679065.1 Sphyrna mokarran | reverse complement strand
GGGGGAGTGGAACAGGATGGGGAGTGCAATCTCTCCCCACCCTCTTTCACTCTGAGTCTGATTTCACGTTACAGTTAGAACAGTTCCACTCCTCGATCTCCTTGCTGAGATGACACGTGACTGTTCTACCCAGACTTTTCTTTGCATCGACAATGAAATTGTCACAGTGTTTTTGGCCGTCCTGCAGTTGACATTCACACAATTGAAACAGCTCCGGTGTGTGTCAGTTTGACCTGTAGCTGTCTCCACACCCGCTCACATTCTTTGTCCACATTGTCGCTCATTCTCTGCTTTTGTTTCTCCAGCTTCACCAGTTCTGTGTGATTGATCGAGACTTTTGGCTGCTGCATCTCAGACCGAGTAAGCATCAACTTTTCCGCCTGAAGCTGTGCTGATTTGAAAAGGCCGCGTTTGGAAGGAAGATGTTTAATTGGAACAGCATTTCCCATATCTATCTCACTCCCAATCGTCTTAGTTTTTCCCAGCGTTCATTGATATTCATAATTCTTTGAGGTCACTTCGACTTTCTTCTGGATGATAACTCAGGAATTTATTCCGATTTTTAATATTATCCTTGTTTTCCAATTTAATTTGAGGAATGTCAAATTCCGAGTTTTTTGAGTTGTAACCACAAAAACATCTTCCTTCGCTATCAAAGTACCTTTTAAGCATTTTCACATGACACACTGTGAGTTTTCCTTCTGTCTGGCATTCTTATCAAATAATTCACCTCACTCAAAATGTCTTTTCAATTTGATAAGGCCTAGTAAACCTTGCTTTTAAAGGTTCACCTACCACTGATAACAGTGTTAAAACTTTGTCCTCACTAGCAAAACTACAATTTTTTGATTTCTTACTTGCTTCCTGTTTAATGACCTGCTGTGCTATGTTTAAATGTTGTCTAGCTAATTCACCTCCCATATCTCTCCTCCTGGTACACTCGTGTAAACTTTACAAATAAATTCTTTACAGAGATCTGGCACCTCCTTATCAATCTCAACTCCTTGCCAGGCTGTACATTCTTTTACATCTCTTTCATTTCAATTGGGCTTTCCTTTATCACTTTAACAAATCCCACTGGCTTATCCTGTTTTGCCACGTCAGTCTTCCCAGCACTTTTCTTAACCCTCCAACACTGCGACTTTCAATTTATTACAGTGAACACATCTAAAACTTTTTCATTTCTCTTCCTCCCTCCTGGATTTCCTTTATAACCTGAGGTGCTCTGTCTTTATTCTCTCCCACAAGATTTCCTTTCCCTGAGGATTTGTCTTTTTCCCAGTTTCTATCCCTTACAGACTGAAACTGATGTCAGAGACCAAACTTTGATTTATGAACTAATCCATAATCATCTGCCATTTCTGCTGCTAACCCCGCAGTTTTAATCCTCTGCGTGAGTTCTCACTACATCAGAAAGTGAATTTTTAAACTCCTTCAAAATAATCATTTCTCCAAGAGCTTCATACATCTGGTCTGTTTTCAAAGCCCTTGTTCAAAATTCAAAAAAAGCCTATCAAAATTACTCTGTTCAATCCTTTCAAATACTTTACACGTTTGACCAGGTTTTTTGCTGAGATTTCTAAACTGTTGTCTCTCGGCTTCTGGCACTAGTTCATATGCACCTAAGGTGGATTTTTTCTCCTTCTCATAGTTCCCGCTTTGATAGTAATACTTCACTTCCTCTACCTGCCAACTTTGCTCGAATCAGTAATACCCATATGGCCTTTGACCATTTCATTTGTTTAGCCCCTTTCTCAAATGAAATGCAGAGATTCTACATCCTTATCTAAACCTTGGCAATGCGTGAACATCGTTAAATAGATCCCCACAAGCCTTTGAGTATGAAGTTCCTGCTCCTTCTCACTGTCCCCATTGACATACTCCATCTGTACTTGCACCCATTTTAACTGACGTTCACTTTTGATTGCCAGTTTCCAAAGTTCATATTCTCTTTCTTGTTCTTTCCCTTTATTTTGCCCCAATCTGTAATTCCAGCAGCTTTGTTTCTTTTAGTTTTTGTTCCTCTCTTTCTCCAGTCTTTTTTTTTGATATAATTGCTCCCCTTTCTTTGGCTTTTTTGTAGAATTCCTACAGTGCAGAAGGAGGCCATTCGGCACGTCAAGCCTGTACTGACCACAATCCCACCCAGCCCCTATTCCCGTAACCCCACATATTTACCCTGCTAATCCCTCTGACACTAAGGGGCAATTTAGCACGGCCAATCCACCCTAACCTGCACATCTTTGGACTGTGGGAGGAAACCGGAGCACCCGGAGGGAAACCCACGCAGACACAGAGAGAACATGCAGACTTCACACAGACAGTGACCCGAGGCTGGAATCGAACCTGGATCCCTGGCACTGAGGCAGCAGTGCTAACCCACTGTGCCACCCTTGTTCTGTGACTCTCTTTCCTTTATTTTAAATTCAAGCTGCTTTAATACTTTTTCATGTTCAAGCTGTTTCATTTGTAATTGAATTCTAGCCATTTCCAATGATTCTGACTGTGTTTCTGGCAATTTTAAATGCTGTGCTAACACCACAATTATCTCCCCTTTCCGTACACTATCAGGCAATGTCAACTGCAATATTTTTGCTAATTCCAAAAGTTTTGTTTCCGTCACCTTTTGTAAACTATCTTGCGTGACTTCCTCCAAAAACTTATAAGAGCCATTAAGGCACTCCCTATTTAAACCTGAATACAACATCTGAAAGGAAAATACCTGTCTTTAAGTTCAATAATCCCAAGAAATATAGATCTCAATCCCACAAGAGCCCGCAGTTGTTATGGTTCAGGTTAGAAACTCCAAACTGTTTCATGAATTATAAGTTTTGCATCTTGAATGTGGTTAGGATAAGCATGAGATGTTTCACTTCAGGTATGATTGAAGTAACCCACTAGGAAGCTTTTATCCAACAAAGTTTATTTCAGAATATGGTTAACATGTATAATAAGAAAATTAGCAAGAAATTTTATAAACAATCGTGATAATGTATAACGCTTAACAAAGATTGTTACAATGTTCCAATCAAACCAATTGCATAGATAAAGGACCCTTTTCACAGACTTAACATTGCACAGACTAATGCTCACATTATATTGGGATCAAGGCTGTTAGTGGAATTCTGCAGTCAAATACCCTTGAGAGTCAGAAAGTTTGAATCAAGACAGCTTCTCAAAACACCAGAGGCACTCTGGTCCAGCCCCCAATGGCAGCAGGTTTTCACCCTTCAGAAAAACAAAATCTTGCTTTCAGCCAACCTACAGAATTTTTAAATTCTGTCTCAGCTTTGGACATCTATTGATTGGCAGTTTTTCCTCCTACAGTTTCTGTACAGCTCTTCCCACTATTCAAACAGACCGCCACAAGGGTCTATGAGGACCACTGTAGGTTTCTTCCCACTAGCTGCAAGCTGGAGCAAATTTTCCCGCTGCTTTTCCCTCACAGAACTTGAAATGCTTTTGGCAACAAACGCACACAGGTAAATGTGAAAAAAAAAACCTCCCAAGGCTTCAACATGACATGCTTTGGGATGATTCGAACAGAAATGCAGACAAATTGTTACCCCTTCAACACAACTTTGATCCTGCAATCCATATGAATACTTTATATTGCTAATGGATGCCATTCTTTCTCTCCCTGCCTCCATTATGAGCTTAGAGATGGATAATTTGTTGGTCACGATTTTCCACTATCAACTCTGGCCTAAAATTCCTAAAAGTAGAAGTTATTTTCTAAAACATTTGAATTTACAAACTGGAGGCTTCCAGTAAAATTGCAATTTTGTTGTGATCATCCAGAACAAACCATTCACTGTGGTACTGCAGGTTTTTAAAACTTGGCAGTTTTAATTTGTTTATTTAACTCAAGACTCATTCGCTGAAGCACAATTGCACTCCTTTCCATTCAATTATAAGATTTTCTTTCTCTTGTTGCTGAATATTCCACAATATTCATCAATTAAAACAAGTACATTGAATTAATCTTTACAGCACTTTAATCTGTTCACCTCCTGTGCGAAGAATTGACAATGGTTGACACTTTTCATGATGTAGAGATGCCGGCGTTGGACTGGGATAAACACAGTAAGAAGTCTCCCAACACTAGGTTTAAATCCAATCGGTTTATTTGATAGTAATCCTACAAGGTTTTGGAAACAGTGTTCCTTCTGTCAGTTGTTGGGAGATTTCTTACTGTGTTCATACTTTGCAGCCAGCAGAGGACACTATCATCCTTTGACACAGTCTTGAAATGTTTAGCCAATAAGACGGGACCCGAGTGAGTTTTAACACTAAGCTAAAATAGCTGAAATAGTTTTTGGAGGCTTACAAAATATTCCAAATTTTCACAACTCTCTGTCCCGCCCCTCCCTGCACCGGTTCTGGACTGTCTATGTGGAGATGCCGGAGTTGGACTGGGGATAAACACAGTAAGGAGTCGCCCAACACCAGGTTAAAGTCCAACCGATGTATTTAGTAACAAACACCACACTAGCTTTCGGACCACTGCCCCTTCGTCCTGCAGCTAGTGGCGTTTGTTATTAAATAAACCTATTGGACTTTAACCTGGTGGTGTGAGACTTCTTACTGTACTCTGGAGTCTCTATCCCGGAGTAAACAACATTCGTCCTATCAAACACTTTTAAAACTTTATGTATTTCAAATATATCACTTTACATTACCAGAGATAATAGGTCCATTCCCCTCCGTCTCCTCGAAAGACAGCTCTATTACCCCAATAATCAATCGAGTGAACTTTCATTGCATCAAAGCAAATATATCCCATCTCAGGCAATAGAATGCAAATGTCTGAAAATATCTCACAGATATCTTTTGCTCTGATTTTCGACGGGAAGTGCCCGGCTTCATCCTGTGCCTTGCTTAATTGTCATTTTTGGCCACAAAACTGGCACACATTCGTCTGTGACATTAGTCACAGTCCAAAGGATTTCTGTAGGCGAGTTCCAAAGGCTGACAACTCCGGCACCCTCCGACACACCCCTAACCCCATCAAGGGAATTCTCAGGGTTAAGAGTGAACGCGATACGCAAGTGGTGTCTGACTGAGCTCAGGTTGTGTTAGGAATCCGTCAGCTCAGGGTTCGATAAAGCGAACAAAGAGGTAAGTTGAGAATGGAGATTGGGGGGAGAGAGGTTTTCCACACCAGAGTTCAGCGATAAAGCGCTGGCAGCACTCCTCCAGGCGGTTAAGATGGACAAAAGGCCCTGAGGGCGGTTAGTGCTTGTACACCTCAGGCGATGATCAATATCCAGTGCAGGAAGAGGACACATTGTCCTCCGCCAGGGTAACTCAACCTTCTTCTCACTCTCAGCCAGAGGCTGATGTAAATGAAACATGTTGTGGGCCCAGCCACAGGGCCCCACCTGCCACCGGAGCCGGTTTATCAGCTCGACGTGGCCACAGAGCACTGGCACCCAATCAGAGGCTGGTCCCCCTTGCATTTGCTGCTGATTGGCTCAAAACAAATCCGCATCAGAGCAGAGCCAGGTCAGCAACAGATCCAAGCCGCAAGGAGCCCAGCGCCGTGTTTGTGCCGGCGACGGGAGTGGAGGCCGGGCGAGCAACGACGCCCTGAGGTGAGGGAAAGGCTCGGCAGCCACGACAAGGCCACATGGCGTGGGTGAGGCAGGTGAGGTGAGTGAGAATGGGAAGGTGTGAGGAGTGGCGGGTGGGGGGGGGGGGGGAACTGAGGAATTGTGGGGGCGGGGGGAGAGAGCGTGTGTGAGGGGGGGTTGGGTTGCAGACTTTACCCCGTGGGTGAGGGCAAAGTTGCATCAAGAGGGAGGGGTTGTGACGGGGTTGCGAGGTCCACAGGGAGGGAGGGAGGGTTTGTGAGGAGCGAGTGGACAAGAAGAGAGTAGAGGGAGTGTTATTTGAAATCAGAATCACAGTTTTGTAGTTAAAAGATGAATCCCATTTTTGTAGAGCCTGATATGATCATGGGATTGACTGGGCCAATGCCTGCTCTTTCAGACACTTTATTAGCTGCCTAAAATTGTTCTGGTTCAGGTCAGAAGTTTCAAAGTGCCTTGAGGAGCCTGCTTAGGTCATAAGTTTTGCATCTTGATAAGGTTTCAATTCAGGTATGATTCAAATGATCCACTAGGGAGCTTTTCCCAAACAAAACTTATTTAAGATTATAGTTAACATGTGTAGTGAGAAAATGAGCAAGAACTTTTAACAACTACAAACAAGAAACAGAGCAATCACTATAATGTATAATCCTTAATGAACATATCTACAATGTTCCAACCAAAACCTTCCATGGACAAAACCCTTTAAAACAGGCTCAACACTGTAAAGTCTAATGCTCACTTGACATTAGAAATCGAGTCCTTTGGCTGAAGCCTGCAGCTCTTTAGATTCACTCCAAATAGTTTGAGGACAAAACAGCTTCTCAGAACCCCGAGGAGAGGCAAAAAGAGAACACACTGGAAAATCTCAGTAATTTGCTTTTACCTAGAGAAAGATGCTCTGGTCAATCCACCAACTGTAGAATCTTTACTGCAGGAAGGCAAGACCTTGCTTTTCAGATAATTTCCAAAATAAACAGGGAGAGAGAAAACACTTATATAAAAAAATTCCAAAGTAAAAGAGACAACTGACATCTTTAGGAACAATAACAAGATATCTTCCCAGTGCCATAATGACATCAGCTAAGTCTGTGAGCTGAGAAACACTGACTGAGAGCCGCAGAGATCATGATTTAAAAAAAAAATCTCTGAACAGTACACTAATGTCACGCTAGGCAGAAAGACGGTTTATTATTTTACTTTAGAAAGAACTTTGACGTGTCGAACAGTGCAGATCCATCTCATTTTGTGGCTTTGTTCTATCAGGTGAGGGTGGGGAGGAGTGTGAAATTGTGGGTGGGGGGGGCAGAAGTTACTGTGAGCGTGGGCCCTCACTAACTGTAAGTCTGCCTCTGTTCTCACATTATACTCTCACCATTAGGATTTGCATGGTTGCAGTTCACGGGGGGTGTCTCACCAGCACAAGGGACGTCATCACTGAATCTCTCACCGGTTTGGGGGGGTGGGGTGGGTTTTTGGGGGGGGTTGGTGGGTTTGTGTGTGGGTGTTGGGGGTGTGGTTTGTGGGTGTTTTTGTGGTGTTGTGTGTTTTTGTTTGGGGGGGGTGTTGGGGGGTGGTGTGTGTGTTGGTGGGGTTTTGTGGGGTGGGTCACCATCGCGTAAGCACAGAACAAACTCGGGTCCTCAACGGGCAGAGGCCGGGACACCCAAGGTCACTGACATTTGGAGAACTGCTGGAGGCCAGCAGTTTGCGTTTGAGCTTCTGGAATTGGCTCTCAGAGAAATGATTTGCTTCTAAGGTACGCAGCAGAGGAGGAGTCTGTCCACGTTTAGTCTAACAGCATGGCATCAACATGCCAGCGCATTGAGGTCAACGTTGGTGACCATCACCACTGAGTCCTTGGTCCAGCAGTGGGAACTTGCATTGCCATCACTATATCCACAAACGGCTATGTGAAAGAGGGATGGGGCACCTCAATCTCCCTCCAGGAGTCCCTTCTCCTCGGGGCAAACTTAGAGAGAGGAGTGTGAGCCAGATACCCTGGGTGAATCCTTCCAGGACTCCCCTGGGCTGTCCAGTTGCTCCAAGTCCCTCTGCCTGCCACCCCAGCTACTATACTTGCCCAGTCTGAGGAGGATGCACTGGGACACCCCAGAAAGCTGCCTCTACCTCTGCTGCGGAGCGCCTATACGTAGCAGTAGGGTACAAAAGGAATAAGAACTGCTGAGTGCAAAGGTTTGCGCTTCTGTAAATATATTTTGTTTATATGAAAATCTCATCCGGCGAATTACTCTTCTATCTGACACATCTGTGACATTCCGTGTGCACCACCCCCACCCCTCCCCGCGGTATCTCATACGATCTCAGTATAGCGAGTTGCCTTTCTGTCCACAGTAACTATGTGAGCAAAGCCACTCACTCTATCAACATGCTGATTTGGCAATTAATAGGGGAATATTCTGGGGGGCTTTCTCCTGGGGGATCCCGCATTCAGCCAAAGCCAAAGCGAGAGACCGGATGCAGTTAAAGATGTCCTTTGTTTGATCGGTACTCACTGGGAGACAGATGCCAGATGGATTCCAACTTGTCTCCAAAATTACATCACATGAACACATCTGATATACTATTCTCAAAGATTCGTATTCCCCACCGATCTGTCAAACAAACTGGATGGTCCAATTACATTAATACACTATTTACCTCGGCCGACTGCGTTCTATCCCTTCAGCATAATTAAGAATTCATTGGCTATTTGGACTCTTGCCTCCATTACCTAGCAACCTGTTTACACATGTCTGACAGGTTCAAGGTTCACTCCCACTACTTACATACTGTGAAAACTAATGAATCATCCTGTCTAACTGACTATATCTTATCAGTGAGGAGTGGAATGCTGTTTTGAATTAGCTGTTCAATCTTTCTATTTATTCCATTACTCAGTCCCTCACCGCTGCAAGTCTTCCAAAACCTTTTACTGGCTCAGTTTTATACTTCATTGCTCCACTTGAATGTGGCCGGTCTGGTTCTGCTTTTTCCCGTTCTGCTGTTGGGAAGTTGCTTCGGGCCAAAGCTGGCAAACACCTTCAAAACCACATTTTAAAGTCACAACTAAGGTGAAAGCTGGAATCAGAAACAAAAACAGAAAGTGCTGGAAAATCTCAGCAGGTCTGACAGCTCAGCGAGAGAACAGAGCTAATGTTTCGAGTCTGGTTGTCCCTTTGTCAGACTGACAAAGGATTACCAAGACTTGAGACATTGGGTCTACTCTCTCTCCGCAGATGCTGTCAGACCTGCTGAGATTTTCCAGCATTTTCTGTTTCTGTTTTAAAATTATAGTACTTGTTGAAAATTTATTACTATTGGTTACATATGTGATTAAGGCAATACCTTCGTATAAAATATGTAGGGGGCATATTATGATATCTTTGATATATATATAAGGTACATTATTGTCTCTTTTTTAGACTGCTCTACTTTGTTTAAAAGCCCCTTCATAGCAAAAGTTTCAGCACTCCCTGCTACAGCAATGCTTATGTCAGAGAAAATCATATCATGTGGCCTCACAGGTATAGATTTTGCAGTTTGATTTACTATGCTGCTGCACGGTTTATATGAATCTGTTAGATTTTAATGGTGACCTGCATTGGAATCAATCTAACTTGGCGCACCTTTAAATGGCTTCCACGTAACGTCAGTCAGACTTGAGTGCTGGTTACACTTCAAGTAATAATTGGGGATTTCAGACGCTCCTGCTGGTCTGTGCTATGATATTATATCAGCTGACATCATCCCGACAGTGGTTCCCATTCTCCATCTGCAAGATGCAGAGCTACGGATCGAGGTGGCACTTTGTAACAGTCTGCTAAACAGTAATGACTACACGACATCAGAGATGTGTGTGTTTAGGCTACTGATATGTCGAACATACCTTCAACGGGCCAGCAATCTGACCAAACAAGGAACATGTCATGGAATCAGTCACAATGTACCTCTCCTCTTTACAACCATTGGACAAGCATCATTAACCACATCTTTTGGTGGGGTAGCCTTTAATCACAGTGAGTCAATCCCGGATGCCTTTGAAGGTCTGTGCCACCTGTGAGTGACTCAAAATATGAGAGGTGTGTGTGGGAACTCTTAAAGGCACATAACGTCGATGCAGTCGATGAAGCTGCAGGAAATTTCAGATTGCCTCAAATCCCACTGCCTGGCTGGCTACGTCCTGGGAGGACGTAATTGTGCGCGCCGTCAAATGGGGCATCGATAACCGCTCAGACGCATTCCTATATTCCACGGAGACTCCCAGTGAAACTTTGCATCGCTCTCAAAACAGTGGAGTGCAGTGGTCACCTTTAGAACCACTGACAACGCATGCCCCACTCCCACCCCCCAGACTTTGTGACGCTAGATCCTCCCAAAGAATGTGGCAGATGTGAGTCAACACATCCCTTGACAAGTGCAGATATCTCCGGAGCTGTTCCTCACTCACCTGCAGGTATCAGAGTTGGCTTTGACGCGCTCTGGGTCGCGCCAAATACCTCCATGGAATTGGTCCCTCCTCCTCGGCTTCTGGGATTTCATGCCCCCCACCCCACCCCTGCCCCATGTTCCTCAGGATGAGGTTCTTCCCTTTGCCCCGCCTGACAGTTTTGTTTTATTTATTCGTGGGACGTGGGCATCACTGGCTGGCCAGCATTTATTGCCCATCTCTATTTGCCCCTTGAGAAGGTGCTGGTGAGCTGCCTTCTTGAAACATTGCAGTCCATGTGCCGTGGGTTGACCTACAATGCTGTTAGGGAGGGAATTCCAGGATTTTGGCCCAGTGAAGGAATATTTCCAAGTCAGGATGGTGAGTGGTTTGGAGGGGAATCTCCAGGGTGGGGGTCTTCCCAGGTATCTGCTGCCCTTGTCCTTCTAGATGGAAGTGGTGGTGGGTTTGGAAGGTGCTGTCTAAGGAGCCTTGGTGAGTCACTGCAGTGCATCTTGTAGATGGTACACACGGCTGTTACTGAGCGTCGGTGGTGGAGGGAGTGAATGTTTGTGGATGTGATGCCAATCGAGCGGGGCTGCTTTGTCCTGGATGGTGTCGAGCTTCTTGAGTGTTGTTGGAGCTGCTCCCATCCAGGCAAGTGGGGAGTATCCCATCACACTCCTGACTTGTGTCTTGTAGATGGTGGACAGGCTTTGGGGAGTCAGGAGGTGA
Source organism: Sphyrna mokarran (assembly GCA_024679065.1). Classification (NCBI taxonomy): domain Eukaryota; kingdom Metazoa; phylum Chordata; class Chondrichthyes; order Carcharhiniformes; family Carcharhinidae; genus Sphyrna; species Sphyrna mokarran. The sequence continues at coordinate 10,013,673 of JAGIQG010000038.1, read as the reverse complement.
GTTACTCTCCGCAGGATTCCCAGCCTCTGACCTGCTCTGGTAGCCACAGTATTTATATGGCTGGGTCTAGTTGAGTTTTTGGTCAATGGTAACCCTAAGGATGGGGTTGACAGTGGGGGATTCAGTGGGGAATGTCAAGGGGCGATGGTTAGATTCTCTCTTGTTGGTGATAGTCATTGCCTGGCACTTGTGTGGTGTGAATGTTACTTGTCACTTGTCAGCCCAATCCTGGATATTGTCCGGATCTTCTCGTGTTTGAATGTGGACTGCTACAGGCACTTCTTTTCCTCCTCAAATCCATAAGAGGCAACATTGTCCGCCGCCTCCATTGTACATTCCTCCTCATTTCTGTGGGAAAACTGAACAGAGACAGGGTTGAACTAAACAATGATCACCTCCATCGCCAAGCCAGCCAGTTATTGTAAAGCCTTTGGGTTGTCCTCATTCCAGACATCCCACTACCAGACCCAGCTGCTACACAGGAATAGTGGAAGCTGCCCCTTCCCTAATGATACCCCAGGAATGACAGCACTTTTGCAGAGCGGGTTGGATCTGCATAAGTATAACTAAGCACTAGCATCCTCAGGCAGGGCACTGTCACACTGCCTCCCATAGAGTAGCCCAAACTTGAACTAATAATTGTAATCATTTAGACAAGTTCCCTGAACCTCTCGACTGTGGCATAGAATTTTTGGAGCTTTTCAAATGTGAACTTTAGCCTTTGCCCCATAATATTAGATCTTCCTGGCCTTTACCAGGAGACAGGCAAACAGTCATTCAAATCTGATCAACGGTTGGCCCCAAAGCTACTATGAATTCCTGCAAGAATGCACGCCATGAATTAAGGTATCCAAAATGTTCATTTGAGTTTTCTTAACACGTCTCAGCGTGGCATTGCTCTCCATGACCTGAAGCAGAGATTACGAGACTACGCCATTACTCGGTTCAAAAATATCATCTTCCATGAACCCTCAGACCTCTTCCCTGGAAATTCTTTCCGACCTTATTTTTCAATTGCAACAATCCATCAGCTGGCAAAATATTACGGCCCTGTCTCTATTCTGCAACACAGAAACTAGAAGCAGGAGGAGGCCATTCGGCCCTTCGATCCTGCTCCACCATTCATTTTGATCACAACTGATCATCCAATTCAATATCATGATACCCCTTCTCCCCCATATCCCTCGATCCCTTTAGCCCCAAGAGCGATATCTCATTTCTTCTTGAAATCACACAAAATTTTGACCTCAACTACTTTCTGTGGGAGTGAATTCCACACATTCCCCACCCTCTGGGTGAAGAAATTTCTCCTCACCTCAGTCCTAAAAGGTTTACTCCTTATCCTCAAACTCTGACCCCCTAGTTCTGGACTCCCCCCACCATCGGGAACATTCTTTCTGAATCTACCCTGTCTAACCCTGTGAGAATTTTATAAGTTTACCCCTTATCCTCAAACTCTGACCCCCTAGTTCTGGACTCCCCCCACCATCGGGAACATTCTTTCTGAATCTACCCTGTCTAACCCTGTGAGAATTTTATAAGTTTCTCTGAGATCCCCTCTCACTCTGATAAACTCCAGTGAATATAATCCTAACCGACTCAGTCTCTCCTCATGTGACAGACCTGCCATCCCAGGAATCAGCCTGGTAAACCTTCGCTGTACTCCCTCTATAGCAAGGACATCCTTCCTCAGATAAGGAGATCAAAATTGTTCACAATACTCCAGATGTGGCCTCACCAACGCCCTTTACAATTGCAGTAAAACATTCCAGTCATATAATCAAATCCTCTCGCTATGAGCCACAAGAATTGGGACCACACGTATAGAAAATCAAGGATTCAAATTTATATATATACAGATGTTCATTTTTAACTTCATCTTCCTGTTCTCTACCATGGTCTCCTTTAGAAAACAAAAATTATGTGGTTACGTTACAGATCATTTACCTTCTTTACTGCCTGCTGTACCTGCACGCTTACCTTCAGTGACTGATGCACGAGAACTTCGAGATCTCACTGAGTATCCACCTCTCTCAATTTACACCTATTCAACTAATAGTCTGTCTCCCTATTCTAGCTCCCAAAGTGGAGAACCTCACATTTATCCACATTATGCTGCATCTGCCATGTAGATACCCACACACCCAGCCTGTCCAAATCACACTGAAGCATCTCTGCATCCTCCTCACAGCTCACCCTCCCACCCAACTATATATCCTCTGCAAATTTGGGGATAATACATTCAGATCCCTCTTCCTAATCATTAATATAACGTGAATAGTTGGGGTCCCAGCACAGATCCTTGCAGTGCCCCACTAGTCACTACCTGCTAGTTGGAAAAAGACCCATTTATGCCAACTCTTTGCTTCCTATCTGCTAACCAGCTTTCGATCCAAGTCAAGACACTACCCACAATCCCATGTGCTTTAACTTTACATAGCAATCTGCTATGTGACTAGCCTCCTGAAAGTCTAAATAAACCACATCCACTGGTTCTCCTCGGTCAACTCTACTTGTTACATCCTCATAGAATTCCAATCGATTTGTCGAATACAATTTCCCTTTTGTAAATCCATGCTGGCTTTGTCTGATTCTGTCACTGCCTTCCAAATGCTGAGTTGTGAAATCCTTGATAATAGACTCTAGTAACTTCCCCAGTACCGATGTTACACTCAACAAAGAACAACAAAGAACAAAGAGCAACACAGCACAGGAAACAGGCCCTTTGGCCCAACGAGCCCACGCCACCGTCCTAACGTCTTAATGACATATCCTTGTCTTTAGGCTATGCCTATTGTTGAAGATTCCCATATAGGGACCAATATAGGGACAATTTGTTACCCAATCAGCCTAAGAGCACATTTTTGGGATGTGGGAGGAAACCGGAGCACCCGGAAGAAACCCACGCAACCACGGGGAGAACGCGCAAACTCCCGCAGACACAGGCCCAAATCCATGTGTCAGCACAGCAACAGCGATAGTCTCTGAGCTGTCATGTTGCCCATCAGATGGTCCAGTTTAAGCATACACTGACGACGTGAAGCACTAGGCAACTCCTGAAGCAACCTCCAAGAGCAGCTCTCGACGAAATGCCGCATGCATGCCCCTTGTTGGTCAACAAGGTGGACCGAATTGACTGCGGAAACAAATAAGACTTAATTAAACATGCTAAAAAAAAACTAAGACATTCCCGAGACGAAACTAAAAGATAGTCTACTACTATTTGGTCCTCCCGATATTCAAACAGTCCTGCTATATCCCTCTATCTGCAGACCGCTCATGTGGCTGTCCAAGAGACCCTTAAACAACCCTAGTGTGCCTGCTCCCACCACCTTACTTGGCAGTGCATTCCACACCCCACTACCCTTTGTGTGAAAAACTGGCCTTTAATATTCATCTTATACATAGCCCCCCTCACCCTGAGCCCGTGACCCCTCGTTCTATCCATTTCTAATGGTGGAAAAAGCTTACCACCATTTACTCTATCTATACCCCTCATAATCTTATATACCTCTAAAAGATCCCCTCTCAGCCGACGTCTTTCAAGGGAAAACAACCCCAGTGTTTTCAATCTTTCCTCGTAAGACAGCCCTTCCATACCAGGCAGCATCCTGGTGAATCTCCTCTGCACTCTCTCCAGGGCCTCTACATCCTTCCTGTAGTACGGCGACCAGAACTGGACGCAGTACTCCAGATGAGGCCTAACCAACGTTCTATACACCTGCAACATCAGACTCCTACTCTTGTATTCTATACCCCTTCCTATGAAGGCTAACATACCATACGCTTTTTTTACCACATTCTCCACCTGTACTGACACCTTCAGAGACTTGTGAACTTGCACCCCCAGGTCTCTCTGCATCTCTATACTCCGGATAGTTTTACCTTTTATCCTATAACTCCCCTCTACATTATTCCGGCCAAAATGCATCACCTCGCATTTATCCGGATTAAATTCCATTTGCCATCTATCTGCCCAATCTACCAGTCTATCTATGTCCTGTTGTATTGCCAGGCACTGCTCCTCAGTACCCGCCAATCCAATCATCTTAGTGTCATCAGCAAATTTGCTGATCACACCACCTACCCCCTCTTCCAAGTCATTTATATACACCACAAATAGAAGGGGTCCTAGTACAGAGCCCTGTGGCAGCACACCACTAGTGACAGACCTCCAGTTGGAAAAAGAGCCTTCCACTACTACCCGCTGTCTCCTCCTCCCAAGCCAGTTCTCAACCCATCTACATACCTGGCCCTGTAACCATGCGCCTTCACCTTTTCTATCAGCCTACCATGAGGAACCTTGTCAAACGCCTTACTGAAATCCATGTAGACGACATCAACGGCTTGTCCTTCATCAACCGTTTTTGTCACCTCTTCAAAAAATTCCACTAGATTCGTAAGGCACGACCTCCCCTTAACGAAGCCATGCTGCGTATCCCTGATCAGATCGCAGCGCTCCAGATGCTCATACATCCTGTCCCTGAGGATCCTCTCCATTAGCTTACCTATAACTGAAGTCAAGCTCACCAGCCTATAGTTCCCTGAGTTATCCCTCTGACCCTTTTTAAACAACGGTACTACATTTGCAATCCTCCAGTCCTCTGGGACCTCCCCTGTGTCCAAAGAGGAGACAGAGATTTGCGTCAGAGGCCCAGCAATGTCATCTCTCACCTCCCTTAGCAGCCTGGGATAAATACCATCAGGCTCCGGAGCTCTTTATGCTACCTAAAAGCCCCAACACTTCGTCCCTCATAATGATTATTTCCTTAACGGGTCCTCAAAATCCTCAAAGCCAGCATCAGACATCAGGCCCCTCTCCCGCATGAATACCGACACAAAGTATTCATTCAGGATCTCCCCCATTCCCTCAGGCTCTAAGCATAGTTCCCCTCCTCTGTCCCTGAGAGGTCCAATCTTCCCTCTAACCATCCTTTTGCTCCTTACATAGGAGTAAAATGCCTTAGGATTTTCCTTAATCCTACCTGCCAAAGCCATTTCGTGGCCCCTTTTTGCCTTTCTGACACCCCTTTTAAGATCCCGTCTACACTCTCTATATTTTTCCAGCGCTGTCTCTGTCCCCAGTTGCCTGGATCTAATGTACGCCTCCCGCTTCTTCCTGACCAAGTCCTCAACATCCCTAGTAACCCACGGTTCTCTAATCCTACCTTTCCCATCCTTCCTCCTTACCGGCACGTGTCTTTCCTGAAAAAATTTTAGTTTTCCATTGAAAGACTCCCACATGTGCAGTGTTGACCTACCCTCGAACAGCTTATCCCAGTCGGTATCCCTAAGATCCTGCCTAATCTGGCTATATCTAGCCCTCCCCCAGTTTAACACCCTCCCCTTAGGGCAGGCTTCATCTTTTTCCATTAATACCCTAAAGCAGACAGAGTTGTGGTCACTATTAGACACATGCTCTCCTACTACAACGTCAACCACCTGCCCTGGCTCATTCCCCAGAACCAGATCCAGTATAGCCCCCTCTCTAGTCGGGCTATCCACATACTGCTCCAAGGACCCTTCTAAAACACACTGTACAAATTCCTCCCCGTCCGCACCTTCCGCTCTGGGCACCTTCCAATCTACCCCAGGGAAATTGAAATCTCCCATTACAACTACCCTATTCTTCCTACACTTATCTAAAATTTCCCTACATATCCCTTCTTCCACGGCCCGCGGACTGTTGGGCGGTCTGTAGTACACACCCAACATAGTAACCTCTCCCTTCCTATTCCTCAACTCCACCCATAGCGACTCAATTCCTAACTCAGCCATACCACCCTCCTTCTGCACTGCTATGATGTGATCCTTAACTAATAACACCACTCCCCCTCCTCTCCTCAAACCACCTCTATCATGCCTAAAACACTTATACCCCGGAATATTCAATTGCCAGTCCTGCCCTTCCTTTAGCCACGTCTCAGTCACCGCCACCACTTCTAACTTCCTCTCGAACATTATTGCCTTCAGTTCATCTGTTTTGCCAGTCACACTCCTCGCATTAAAACACATGCACTGAAGGCCCTCAGGCACTCTCTGATCCTCCCTCCTACTCTCCGGAATTACCCTGTCACCCATCTCTCTCCCATCCAGTTCCCTCTATCTCCCCACCCCCCCCTCCATATTAGTTTAAACCCTGCCGAAACACTCCAGCTAACCTCCCAGCTAAAATATGGGTACCCTTCCCAGACAACTGTTCCCCGTCCCTCTTGTATAGATGCCCCTCCCTCCTGAAGACTTCCCAATGGTCTAAGAATCTGAAACCCTCTGCCCTACACCAATCCCTCAACCACGCATTCAGTTGGAGCACCTCGTTGTTCCTAACCCTGTCATTCCCAGGCCTCGGCAGCAGCCCAGAGAATGCCACCCTGGAGGCCCTACACTTCAGCCGAGCCCCCAACTCCCTGAACTGCCTACTGGCCTATAGTTCCCTGTTTTCTCTCCACCTCCTCTTTTTGAATAGCGAGCTTTGCAACTTCCAATGCCTTCTCCACCCCACCCCCCCACCGCCCTTCACTGACCAAGTCTCTCCTATCATCCTGGAAGTGCCTCATGCTTCCTGTACGAGTATACATCCCTTGAATCACTCACTTTCCCCCCCTTTCATCCTGGAGACCATTGTCATTCTTGTACGTATTCCTGTCCTTCTCATGAATCATTTCCTGTGGATGTTCCAATGCCCCATGTCGACCTGATTTTCCCCACCTCGAGGCCCTGTGCCCAATGACCTTTCAAGGTCCTCCCCAAGAGACTAATGAGTGCCCTCCTCTTATTAACCAGTTCCCCATTTACAGATTGCTCCTCTGACAGCACTTGGAATCTAGTGTTCAATTCTGGAGGCCACGCTACCAGAAGGATGGGGAGGTTTTGGAGAGGGTACAGAAAAGATTTACCAAGATGTTGCCTGGTATGGAGGGCATTCGCTACGAGGAGAGGTTGGAGAAACTTGGTTTGTTCTCACTGGAGGTTGAGGGGCGACCTGATCGAAGTTTACAAGATTATGAGGGGCATGGACAGAGTGGATAGAGAGAGAGGGGGCCTGTCTGTCCATCCTGTTCTGCACAGCTTGGTGTGCAGGGCCTGGTCAGTCCCCCACACATCCCATTCCACCTTTTTCCCAAGGTGGAAGAGTCAATTACTAGGGGGCACAGGTTTAAGGTGCGAGGGGCAAGGTTCAAAGGAGATAGAAATATATAGAAATATAGAAAAGTACAGCACATTACAGGCCCTTCGGCCCTCAATATTGTGCCGAGCTATGTCCAAACCCAAGATCAAGCTATCCCACTGTATGAGGCAGATTGTTTTACACAGTGCTGGGTGCCTGGAACTGGTTGCAGGGGCGGGGGAGAGTGGAAGCAGATGTGATAGTGACTTTTAAGGGAGCATCTTGACAAATCCATGAATAGGATGGGAATAGAGGGATATGGTCCCTGAAAGGGTATGGAGGTTTAGTTCAGATGGGGCAGCATGGTCGATGGAGACTGGATTTGTGTCTATGCCACCTGCTGCCCAGTACTGAGCCACCAACGCCCAGGACTGGGATGTGTGGGGGACTGACTAGGCCCTGCACACCAAGCTGTGCAGAACAGGATGGACAGACAGGCCCCCTTTCTTTCTCCCGGACTGGGGGTTTGGGGCTGAGTGAAAGCCTCTATCAGAAGACTTGGCCACCAAACCAATTGCCTACTTTCCGCCCTTCCAAGCCCTTACCCACTTTGGGGCCAAAAAAACCTACCTTGCCATTCGGTCTCAGGATTTCAGTTCTGAATCACTTCCTCTTTGCACTGCTTGTCATTGCACAGATCGGAGACTGCAGGGCAATCAGATTGGCTGCCAGATCAGTAAGAGGAGACTTCTTCCCAAGGTCAGAGTGGAAATCCAGCTTGCAGCCAATTAATGCTCATTCGAGTGTGGAATGGCTGTGAGCAGTTCAAATTAGCGGGAATGTGTTCCTCACTGAATCTTCAGATAGCAGAAACGCCACCTTCTGAAATATTCAAGCCAGAGTAAAGCTCCCTCTACACTGTCCCCATCAAACACTCCCAGGACAGGTACAGCACAGGGTTAGATACAGAGTAAAGCTCCCTCTACACTGTCACTCCATCAAACACTCCCAGGACAGGTACAGCACGGGGTTAGATACAGAGTAAAGCTCCCTCTACACTGTCCCCCCATCAAACACTCCCAGGACAGGTACAGCACGGCGTTAGATACAGAGTAAAGCTCCCTCCACACTGTCCCCCCATCAAACACTCCCAGGACAGGTACAGCACAGGGTTAGATACAGAGTAAAGCTCCCTCTACACTGTCCCCCATCAAACACTCCCAGGACAGGTACCGCACGGGGTTAGATACAGAGTAAAGTTTGTTCTACACTGTCCCCCCATCAAACACTCCCAGGACAGGTACAGCACGGGGTTAGATACAGAGTAAAGCTCCCTCTACACTGTCCCTCCCATCAAACACTCCCAGGACAAGTACAGCACGGGGTTAGATACAGAGTAAAACTCCCTTTACACTGTCCCCCCATCAAACACTCCCAGGACAGGTACAGCACGGGGTTAGATACAGAGTAAAGCTGCCTGTACACTGTCCCCCCCATCAAACACTCCCAGGACAGGTACAGCACGGGTTAGATACAGAGTAAAGCTCCCTCTACACTGTCCCCCATCAAACACTCCCAGGACAGGTATAGTACAGAATTAGATGCAGAGTAAAGCTCCCTCTACCCTCTCCCCATCAAATATTCCCAGGACAGGTACAGCACGGGGTTCGATACAGAGTAAAGCTCCCTCTACACTGTCCCCACGAAACCCTCCCAGGACAGGTACAGCACGAGGTTAGATACAGAGTAAAGCTCCCTCTACACTGTCCCCATCAAACACTCCCAGGACAGGTACAGCACGGGGTTAGATACAGAGTAAAGCTCCCTCTACACTGTCCCCCCCATCAAACACTCCCAGGACAGGTACAGCACAGGGTTAGATACAGAGTAAAGCTCCCTCTACACTGTCCCCATCAAACACTCCCAGGACAGGTACAGCACGGGGTTAGATACAGAGTAAAGCTCCCTCTACACTGTCCCCCATCACACACTCCCAGGACAGGTACAGCACGGGGTTAGATACAGAGTAAAGCTCCCTCTACACTGTGCCCCCATCAAACACTCCCAGGACAGGTACAGCACGGAGTTAGATACAGAGTAAAGCTCCCTCTACACTGTCCCCCCATCAAACACTCCCAGGGTATGTTTAGTGCAGGTTACAGAGTAAGTTATGACAACACTGTCCCATTAAACTCCCTCAATGCAGATACAGCATGGGTTTGAGACAGAGTAACAAGATGCAGTGCTGTGTCTCACAAAACTCCTTCAGTAACACTTTGCACTTATTGCCTTTGTCTAATTGCCATTGAACGAAGAGTTAGCAGCTGGCCCAGGTGGAAAAGCAGACAAGCACTCACATCGTGCATGGATCTGCTGGCGGGAGTATTCCCAGATATCTTTAACCTCTCCTTACAGACAACCTTTATCCCTGTCCTAAAAACAAACCCAGGCAGTGTGCCTTAATGACTATCAGCCAGTAGCTCTGGCATCCATCATTATGAAGTGATTTGAAAGGTTAGTCACGGCACAAATCAATTCCTGCATCCCGAAATACTTGGATCCACTATAGTTTGCCAACCACCGCAACAGGTCCACAGCAGACACCATCTCCCTGGCCCTGAACCCAACCCTGAACACCTAGATAAAAAGACACCTATATCAGACTCCTATTTATTGAGTACAGCCCAGCCTTCAAACACCATTATTCCCACAAAATTCATCTCCAAACTCTGTGGCCTGGGCCTCGGCTCCTCCCTCTGTGACTGGATCCTGAACTTCCTAACTCACAGATCACAATCAGTAAGGATAGGCAACAACACCTCCTCCCTGATCATCCTCAACACCGGTGCCCCACAAGGCTGTGTTCTTAGCCCCCCTACGATACTCCTTATACACCTCTCACTGTGCGGTCAAATTCCCCTCCAATTCAATTTTCAAATTTGTTGACCACATCACTGTAGTGGGTCGGATCTCAAACAATGACAGAGTACAGGAATGAGATCGAGAATCTGGTGAACTGGTGCAGTAACAATAATCTCTTCCCTCAATGTCAACAAAACGAAGGAGATTGTCATAGACTCCAGGAAGAATATGGGAGGACATGCCCCTGTCTACATCAACGGGAAAGAAGTGGAAATGGTTCGAGGGCTTCGGGTTTCTAGATATCCAAATCAGCGACAACCTATCCTGCTCCCTCCACTCTGATGCTATCGTTAAGAAAACCAATAAACGCCTCTACTTTCTCTGGTTATATCACAGCTTGGAATGGCTCGTGGTCTGTTCAAGATTGCAAGAAACTACAGAGGGTTGTGAACCTAGCCCAGTCCATCATGCTAACCAGCCTCCCATCCATTGACTCCTCTACACTTCCCACTGTCTTGGAAAAGCAGCCAGCATGTTCCCATATACCCACCACCCCCCGCCCCCACATTCTCTCTTCCACTTTCTTTCACCAGGAAAAAGATACCAAAGTCTGAGGTCGGTACAAACCAACAGCTTCTTCCCTGCTGCCATCAGATTTTTGAATGTGACTACCTCACATTATATTTATCTTCCTCGACAACCTATGACTGTAACACTACATTCTGCACCATCTTATTTTCTTCTCTATGAACAGTATGCTTTGTCTGTATAGTGCACAAGAAACAATACTTTTCACCATATCCTAATGCATGTGAGAAAGGAAGACATGAATCATGTAGCAGAAGTGCTGAGAGAAACATGTTTTAGTGAGGAGCTGAGGGAAATCAGCATTAGTAGAGAAATGGTTTTGGGGAAATTGATGGATTGAAGGCGGATAAATCTCCAGGTTCTGATAATCTTCATCCCAGAGTACTTAAGGAAGCAGCCCTGGAAATATTAGAAATCATAGAAATTTTATAGTGCAGAAAGAGGCCATTTGGCCCATCAAGTCTGCACTGACCACAATCCTACCCAGGCCCTAACCCCTTATCTCTATATATTTTACCCACTAATCCCTCTAACCTGCACATCTTTGGACACTAAGGGGCAATTTTAGCATGACCAATCAACCTAACCTGCACATCTTTGGACTGTAGTAGTAGATTTATTGATGGCTATTTTCCAAACTTCTTTGGATTATTGACTGGTTCCTACAGATTGGAAGGCAGCTAATGTTAGTCCATCTTTCAAAAAAGGAGATGGAGAGAAAACAGGGAACTATAGGCCAGTGAATGTAACATCAGTACTGGGGAAGTTACTACAGTCTATTATCAAGGATTTCATAACTCAGCATTTGGAAGGCAGTGACAGAATCAGACAAAGTCAGCATGGATTTACAAAAGGGAAATCATGCTTGATGAACCTATTGGAATTTTTTGAGGATGTAACTACTGGAGTTGACTGAGGAGAACCAGTGGATGTGGTTTATTTAGATTTTCAGAAGACTTTTGACAAGATTTCACACAACTGACTGCTATGTAAAGTTAAAGCACATGGGATTGTGGGTCGTGTCTTAGACAGAGAGAAAGCTGGTTAGCAGATAGGAAGCAAAGAGTTGGCATAAATGGGTCTTTTTCTGATTGACAGTCAGTGAGTAGGGAGGTTTCATAGGGATCTGTGTAAGAACCCCAACTGTTCACATTATATATTAATGATTTGGAAGAGGGAACTGAATGTATTATCTCCAAATTTGCAGAGGATATAAAGTTTGGTGGGAGGGTGAGCTGTGAGGAGGATGTAGAGATGCTTCAGTGTGATTTGGACAGGCTGAGTGTGTGGGCAACTACATTGCAGATACAGCATAATGTGGATAAATGTGAGGTTATCCACTTTGGGAGCTAGAATAGGAAGATAATTTACTTGAATGGGTGTAAATTGAGAGAGGTGGATACTCAGTGAGACCTTGGTGTTCTTGTGCATCAGTTACTGAATGAAAGCATGCAGGTACAGCAGGCAGCAAAGAAGGTATGTTCGTCTTTATAATGAGAGGATTTGAGTATAGGGATAGAGTCGTTTTGCTGCAATTGTATAGGGTGTTGGTGAGACATCTGGGATATTGTGTGCAGTTTTGGTGGGGTACTTATCTGAGGAAGGATGGAGTACAGTGAAGGTTTACCAGGCTGATTACTGGGATGGCAGGCCTGTCATATGAGGAGAGACTAAGTCAGTTAGGATTATATTCACTGGAGTTTAGCAGAGAGGGGATCTCATAGAAACTTATAAAATTCTAACACAGTTAGATTCAGAAAGAATGTTCCCGATGGTGGGGGGAGTCCAGAACTAGGGGGTCAGAGTTTGAGGATAAGGGGTAAACATTTTAGGACTGAGGTGAGGAGAAATTTCTTCACCCAGAGGATGGGGAATGTGTGGAATTCACTCCCACAGAAAGTAATTGAGGCCAAACATGATGTGATTTCAAGAGGAAATTAGATATTGCTCTTGGGGCAAAAGGGAGGAGTCAGGATATCAAATTTGATGATCAGCCTTGATCTTAATGAATGGTGGAACAGGCTCCAAAGGCCAAATAGCCTCCTCCTGCTTCTCTTTTCTGTGTTTCTAAATCAAATTTCTGTAGGTCTGGAGTTACGTGTCAGTCAAACCAGGTAAGATTTCCTTCCCTAAAGGATTGTGAACCAGATCAGTTTTGCAACAAGTATCAGGGTCACCATTGCTGAGAGTTTTCAACTTTAGATTTATTTACAGAGTTCAAACTCCACCAGCTGCCACAGTTTGGAACTCCTTTCCCCAAACATCATCTTGTGGTTCTGGATTACCCGTCTTTTGTTTCTTGGCAATTAAAATCTAGATGACTAATCCAGTGACAATAATATTATGCTACCAATCTCCCCTATTAATGGCCAATTATGTCCATTAAATTAGCATAACCACAATTTCCTGATAAGTGTAGCTGGAGAGTGTGGTTTACTCCTAACAGTATACTGTAATCTGTCATCTCCCAAACTCGTGGACGCATAGTCACCCAGACTTAGCCTATTTTTCGTCACAAAACAGGCAGAGTAACACAGTTCGTTTCTTTGTTGACGAGATTATTAACTCAGTTCACAGTCAACCACTCCTCCCACCCCGTGACATTCTTTTAACAGCAACACTTGATCAAATAAACTAATTGGCAAAGGAAGCAGCCCTTAAGGGGGCACTTTACTGCTCTGAACAAGTGCCAATTTAGTACCCAATTTAGACAGGCTTATTCTATCAGGCCACACTCGCTAGACACCTCAGAGAAAAGCCTTGTCTACAACAAAATTACCTTCTCCCAGCCCGAATGAGGTGCTCCGGTTAAAGAATAGCGTATCAATTCATCTGCCAAAACTTTTGCAAACGTGCACTTGCTCCAGGGGTCTCTGGAAACATGTTCCTTACCATCATTCCATGCTTTACATTGGCCCAATCATTACATCCTGGTTGCGATCAAATAACTAACTGCAGAGCAGAAACCGAATCGGAGACGTGACCCACTAAAAACAAAACAAACTTTGGGGTAACTCCAGGGCTGGAAGCTAAACACACTGGACGTGCAGAAGTGAATTACTGTAAACATTCTGGCAAGTGACATCAATCATTTGCTATCAATTTTCTTCTGAGGGTCAGTTTTATTTTTTGGGTTTTTTTTATTTTGTGTGCATGAGCAAAGTGCTCGATTTATTTCAATTTGCAAAAGGTGGCTTTCCAAATCGAAATGCGCCGGAGGTGTGAACACTGGCATTGTTTTATTCAGGAGCAATAGAGATCACAATCGCAGCTTTTAATAGGTCATGCAAATTTCGAGTTGCAAAACGGGCTGGTGTCCAGGAGTCCTTTTTTTTCCTGTTTGTTTAGTGTTGCGGTGTGCCGCTCGGTGCGATCGCTGGCTTTGGCGTATCCGCAACCTTGCGTAGATTCACATTTTCCACCTTTTGTCAGCGGTTTACTTTTCTGGGAAGCCCCGGAAACGTTCGCAACTTTACAGTAAATCAGCCCCGACTTTCTGAGAAATGACCCGTCAATTTCACAAGATCCCGCCCACGGCTTGTGCTGATTGGCTGGGGAGGGGAGGGAGCCGTTCCTGTATCCGGCAGCTTATTGGTCTGTTGCAAGTGGATCACTGCTAAGTTGCAGAGAGGACCTGAAGTGTTTGCTTGCAGCGCCGGTGCTAAACAACCTCGGGGTGGGCAGGGTGGGGGTGGGGGTGGGGGTGGAGGGTGGGGGTGGGGTGTGGGGTGGGGGTGGGGTGTGGGGGGTGGGGGTGGGGGGTGGGGGTGGGCGGTGTGGGTGTTCCACCCTACAGGGTGGGGGGGGAGGGTGGGGGGGGTGGGGGTGGAGGGGGGGTGGGGGTGGGGGGGGGTTGGGTGGGGGGGGGGGGCGGGGTGGGGTGGTGGGGGGGGGGGTGGGGGGGGGTTGGGGTGCGTGGGGTGGGGTGGGGGGGGGTTGGGTGGGGGGGGTGGTTGGGTGGCGGGGGGGGGTGGGGGGGGGGGTGGGTGGGTGGGGGGGGGGGGTGGGGGGGGGGGGTGGTGGGGTGCGGGGGGGGTGGGTGGGGGGGGGGGTGGGTGGTGGGGGGGGGTGGGTGGGGGGGTGGGGGGGGTGGGGGGGGGTGGGGGGGGGGGGGTGGTGGGGGGGGGTGGGGGGGGGGGTGGGTGGTGGGGGTGGGTGGGTGGGGTGGTGGTGGGGGTGGTGGGGGTTGGTGGGGGGTGGTGGGTGGGGGGGTGGTGTGGGGTGGTGGTGGGGGGTGGTGGGGAGGGGGGGGAGCTGGGGTGGGGGCGTGGGGGGGGGTGGGGGGGGTGCGTGGTGGGGAGAGCGTGGTGGGGGGTGGGGGGACAGTGGGGTTGGGGGCGGAAGGGGGGAGTGGGGGGGGGGGTGGTGGAGTGGCGGTTGCGGGGGAGTGGGGTGGGGGGGACAGTGGGGGGGGGGTGTGGGGGTTCTTGGGGGGGAGTAGTGAGGGGGGGAGCAGGGTGGGGGGAGTGGGGGGAGTGGGGTCGGGGGGAGTGGGGGGGTAGCTGGGGGGACGGTGGGGGGCACAGTGGGGGAGTGGGGGGGGGGTGGGGGGGGGGGGAGTGGGGGGGGGGTGGGGAGTGGGGTGGGGGGAGAGGGGGTTTGAAGGTGGGGGGTGAGTGGGGGGGGTGGGGGGGGTGAGGTGGGGGGGGAGGGGTGGGGGGTGGCGGCGGGGTGAGGGGAGGGGTGGGGTGAGGGGCAGGGGTGTGAGGGTTGAGGGGGGGGTGGAGGGTGACGGTGGGGGAGGGGGGTGGGGGAGAGGGGGGGTGTGAGGGGGGGAGTGGGGGGGGTGAGGAGGGGGAGTGGGGGGGTGTGAGGGTGGGAGTGGGGGTGGGAGGGGGGGTGGAGGGGGGGGGAGAGGGGGGCGGGAAGTGCGGGGGGGAAGGGGGGCGAGGGGGGAGTGCGAGGGGGGGAGGGGGGAGTGGGGAGGGGGCGTGTGGGGAGGGGGAGGGAGGGGGGGAAGGGGGGGGAGTGCGAGGGGGGGAGGGGGAGTGCGGGGGGGAAAAGGGGGGGAGTGCCGGGATGTGGGGGGGGGAGAGTTGGGGGGGGACGGGGTGCGGGAGTGGGGGGGGGAAAGGGGGGGACGTGGGGGGGGGATTGGGAAGGGGGGGAGTGGGGAAGGGGGGGAGTGGGGGGGGGAAGGGGGGGAGTGGGGAATGGGGGGAGTGGAGTGCGGGAAAACACAGGGGGGAGGTGGGGGCAGTGGGGAAGGGGGGGAGGGGGGGGGGAAGGGGGGGAGTGGGGAAGGGGGGGAGGGGTGGGGGAGGGGGAGGGGGAGTGGGGAGGGGGGAGGGTGGGGGGGAGGGGCGGAGGGGGAGTAGGGGCAGGGGGGCGTGGTGGGGGGGAGGGGGAGGGGGGATGTTGGTGGGGGGGAGGGTGGGAGTGGTGGGGGAGTGGGGGGGGAGGGGAGGGGAGAGTGGGGAGGGGAGGGAGTGGGGGGGAGGGGAGTGGGGTCCCTTTCTTACTAGTGGGACGGAGTGAGTGGGGAGGGAGGGTGAGAGTGGGGAGGGGAGGGGCTGAGTGGGGGGGGAGGGGGAGTGGGGGGGGAGGGTGAGTGGGAGGGAGGGGTAGTGGGGGGGGGAGGGGAGGGGAGGAGGGGGAGGGGAGTGGGGGGGAGTGGGGGGGGAGTGGGGGGGGAGGGAGTGGGGAGGGGAGGGGTAGTGGGGGGGGACGGGGGGGAGGGGAGGGGAGGTGAGGGCGGGAGGGCGAGGGGAGTGAGGGGGGAGGGGAGGGGAGTGAGGGGGGAGGGGAGGGGGGGAGTGGGAGGGGGGAGTGGGGAGGGGGTGGAGTGGGGGGGGGGAGTGGGGAGGGGGGGGGAGTGGGGGGGGAGGGGGGAGTGGGGGGGGAGGGGGGATGGTGGGAGGGGGAGTGGGGGAGGGGAAGGGGGGAGTGGAGGGGAGTGAGGAGTGGTGGGGGGTAGGGCCGGTGGGGGGGGAGGGGCGGGAGAGTGGGGGGGGGAGTGGGCGAGGGGGGGGTGGGAGGGGGGATGAGGGGGGAGGGGGGGAGTGGGGGGGGAGAGTGGGGGGGGGGAGAGTGGGGGTGGAGTGGGGAGGGGGCGGAGGGGGAGTGGGGGGGAGGGGGCGGAGTGGGGGAGTGGGGGGGGGAGATTGGGGAGGGAGGGGGAGTGGGGGAGTGGGGGAGAGGGGGGAGGGGGTGGGGCGCGGGGGGGGGAGAGTGGGAGGGGGGGGAGTGGGGGAGTGAAAAGGGGGGTCAGTTAAGCCAAGTAACAAGTAGTGAGTAAGCAATAGGGGGGGGAGAAGAGTGGGGAGAAGTGGAGAAGGAGTTAAAGAACAAGTAGACAGTAGAGAGGGGGAGAGTGTGAAGGGTGGGAGCACGAAGACTAGTAGAGTGGGGTTCAGCAAGAGAATAGAGTGGGGAGCAAAGATGAGAGCAGAAGTCACGCCTAGTTAGTGCAGGTGGAGTCTGGAGAGATAGGTAGACATCACGCCGAGTGTCAGTGAAGCAAGAGTCGGGATCAGACGTAGAGCAAGTGGCAGAGTGTTGTGGGGGGGAGAGATGTAGGAGTCGGGGAGAGAGGGGGAAGTGGCGAGGGGGGGAGTGGGGGGGGGGGAATGGGGAGGCCAGTGGGGGAGTGGGAACGGGGGGAGGGGGGAGGGGTGGAGTGGGGGTGGGAGGAGGAGGGATGTGGGATGGGGTGGCAGTGGGAGGGGTGGAGTGGGGGGAAGTGGGGTGAGGGGGGAAGTGGGGAGGGGGGTAAAGTGGGGAGGGGGGGCGTGGGGAGGAAGTGGGGAGGGGGGGGAGGGGTGAGTGGGGAGGGGGGAGTGGTGGGGAAGTGGGGAGGGGGGGAGGGGGGACGTGCGCCGGAGGGGGGGGAGGGGGAGGGGGGGAGGGGGGAAGGGGGGAGGGGGGGAAGTGGGGGAGGGCGGGAGGGGGGGAGTGAGTGGGGGGGGGGGGTGGGGAGGGGGGGAGGGGGGGAAGTGGGGCGGGGGGGGAGTGGGGAGGGGGGGAGTGAGTGGGGGGGAGTGGAGAGGGGGGGGAGGTGGGGAGGGGAATGGGGGAAGTGGGGGGGGGTGTGGCGGGGGGGAGTGGGGGAGGGGGGTAGTGGGGGGGAGCAGTGGGAGGGGGGAGTGGGAGTGGGGGGAGCAGTGGGGGGAGTGGGGGGAGGGGGGGAGGGGGGAGTGTGGGGGGAGGAGGGGAGGGGTGGGGAGGGGGGGAGGGAGGGAGTGGTGGAGGGGGGGTGGGGGGAGGAGGAGTGGGGAGTGGGGGTGGAGGAGTGGGGAGGGGGGTGGGGGGGGAGGGAGGAGTGGGGGAGGGGGTGGGGGGGGGAGGGAGGAGGGGAGGGGGGGTGGGGGGGGGAGGAGTGGGAGGGGGGGTGGGGGGGGGGAGGGAATGAGTGGGGAGGGGGGGGTTGGGGGGGGAGGAGGAGTGGTGAGGGGGCGGGGGGAGGAGGAGTGGGGAGGACGGGGGCGGGGGGGGAGGGAGGAGTGGGGATGGGGGGGGAGGGAGGAGTGGGGAGGGGGGGTGGGGGGGGGAGGGGGGAGTGGGGAGGGGGGGAGAGTGGGGAAGGGGGAGTGGGAGGGGGGGGAGTGGGGAGGGGTGGGAGTGGGGGAGGGAGGGTGTGGGAGGGGGAAGTTGGGGGGGGGAAGTGGGGGAGGGAGGGGGGGGGGTTGGGGGGGGGATGGGGCAGGGTGGGGGGGGAGTTGGGGGGGGAGGGTGGGGGGGGACAGTGTGGGGGGGGAGTTGGGGGGGGAGGGTGCGAGGGGGAGTTGGGGGGGGGGAGGGGTGGGGGGGGAGTTGGGGGGGAGGGTGGGGGGGGAGTTGGGGGGGGGGAGGGTAGGGGGGGGAGTTGGGGGGGAGGGATGGGGTGGGGAGTTTGGGGGGGGAGGGTGGGGGGGCAGTGGGGGGAGAGTTGGGTGGGAGGGGAGGAGTGGGGAGGGGGGGAAGTGGGGCGGGGGAGGGTGGCAGGGGGAGTGTGGATGGGGGGGAGGGGGGGGGAGGGGGGAGTGGCGGGAGTGGGAGGGGGGAAGGGGGAGAGTGGAGGTGGGTGGGGGGAGGGGGGGTGGGGGAGATGGGGGGGGGGGGGGGGGAGGGTGGGGTGCGGGGGGGTGGGGGAGAGGGGGGGTGGGGGGGTGGGGGGAGAGGGGGGGGGGGGGAGGAGGGGGGAGGGGGGGAGGGGGAGAGGGGGGAGGGGGGGTTGGGGGGAGAGGGTGGGGGGTGGGGGGAGAGGGCACGGGGTGGGGGAGAGGGTGGGGTGGGGGGAGAGGGGGGGGGGGGGGGGAGGGGGGGGGGGGGGGGAGAGGGGGGGGGGGGGGGTGGGGGGAGGGGGGGTGGGGGGAGAGGGGGGTGGGGGGGTGGGGGGAGAGGGGGGGTGGGGGGAGAGGGGGGAAGAGGGGGGAGGGGGGTGGGGGGGAAGGGGATTTGGGGGGGGGGGGGGGGGGAGGGGGGAGAGGGGTGAGAGGGGGATCGAGGGGGGGTGGGGAAGGGGGAGTGGGGGGGGGGGGGGGAGGAGAGGGGGGAGGGGGTGGCGAAGAGGGGGAGGGGGGGAGAAGGGGAGAGAAGAGGGGGGGGGGAGGGGGGGGGTGGGGGGGAGGGGACGGGGAGTGGGGGGAGTGGGGGGGTGGGGGGAGAGGCGGGAGAGGAGGGGTGGGGGGAGGGGGGAGAGGTGGGGGGGAGGGGGGGAGAGGAGGGGGGGGGGAGGGGGAGAGGGGGGGGAGGGGGGGGGGAGGGGTGGGGAGGGGGGGAGAGGGGGGGTGGGAGGGGGGGGGGAGGGTTGGGGGGGGTGGGTAGCAATCTCCTCGAAGCCAAAATCATTCCAGAGGCTGAAGGACACTATCCAGACTTCCCCCACTGTTGGAGTGCTTCCTTTCACGTTTCCCGGCTGGGTGTAAAAGGTCCAGAGCAGTTGTGGGTGTGAATCTTAGTGCTGTACCATGAGCAGCGCTTCAAAAGGGGCTGTAAAACGCTCTTGGAACGTCTTGAGGTGCCGGAAGGCGCTTTAGAAATGCAACACGTTCCGTGACAGAAGCACCAATTCACGATGCTTCAGACGGGAACAGCATTGCGAGTCGAAACGGTGTCTTGAATTTGATTGCTTTTAAAAATGCAGGGGTCTGGCCTGATGTTTTGGTGAATGATTATACCGTGATACAACATGAAGCAGGAATGTCCCAGCTGTCTTGCCTACCTTGTGCTGAAGTGGTGACTGGGGTTGCTAAGTTTGGTTAGGGATGGGGACCCCTGCTGTGAAATGGATGTCAGATGAAACCAGCACAAGTGCAATACACCCCACTCTTCCCCATTTGTAAAATCGCCAGAAGACTGTCCAGAATCATACTTTCCGAATGTACTGGCAGTTTGCTTGGAGCTGTAGAACTGCACATAACTTGCCACTTTCAGGAAATAAAAAGGAGGAAATTTGGTGTGGAGGAGGGCGGGTTGACAGGGAGATTTCCTCTCTGAGGGAGGCAATGAATCACTCTTGCCCTGAGGGTTTAGGCTAGATGTCTAATCACTGGGAATAAGTCACTTCTATGGAATTACTGGTTTCAGCAAAATGAATAGTTGATTAATTGCAAAATATTTTAATGTCTGTCAGTACACTTCTCCACCTCCATGAACCCATTGGTTAATATACAAATCAGCCAGTTAGGGTGGCAAAACAGGTTCTAAGGGCTGAATGTCCCAATTATGCACATTAATAGCAATTTAGCCATGCTAATTTAATATGAATGAAGTACTGTCAGTGTATGGGTAGAGTGCTGATTTACTAATTGCTGTGACACTTACTGTCTGAATGAAGGTATTTCTGACAGTCCCAGTCTAAACACAGAGTGGTGATTGGTCACGTTCTTATTGCACAAGAGTCAAGATCAACATCCTAGTTAGAACCAAAAGTTAAGTTACTGGTGTGCTGGACTTGTCATGCACAATTGGTCAGTTGAATGCTTTTCTTAAAACTTTAGCAACTTGTGAAGAAGACCATTAGCTTTATGTCCCTGCTAGAGTGGGACAGTGGGTTAGTGCAGCTGCCTCATAGGCACAGGGAACAAGGTTCAATTCGGGCCTCGGGGCACGTTCTCTCCATGTCTGCATAGGTTTCCTCTGGGTGATCCAAGGATGTGTGGGTTAGGTTGATTGGCCATGATAAAATTGTCCCTTAGTGTCCTAAGATGTGCAGGTTAGAGGGATTAGCGGGTAAATATGGGGGTAGGGCCTGGGTGAGATTGTGGATGGTGCAGACTCAATGGGCCAAATGGCCTCTTTCTGTACTATAGGGATTCTATGATTTCTATGGAATGTGTGGGGTGAGAGGAATAGGGCCTGGGTGGGGCTGGATTGTAGTTGCTGCAGACTCAATGGGCTGAATGCCTTTCTTTTATACCATAGGGATTCTATGACCCTGCTGCTCTCCTCCCTCCCTGACTTAAATGTTTTCTCTCTTCTGCTGAAGGCACTAATGTTTTGCTGAGTGACAGTTCCAAAGATGAGCTGGACAGTTGTTAGTGCCGTTGCCTCATTGTGCCAGGAGCCTGGATTTGATTCCCAGCTTGAGTCACTATCTGTGTGGAGTTTGCACATTCTCCGTGGATTTCCCCTGGGCTATTCCAGTTTCCTCCCACGATCTGAAAGATCTGCTGGTTAGGTGCATGATCTGAACAGGCACAGTAATGTGGCAACTAGGGGAATTTCGCACTAACGTCATTGCAGTGTTAATGTAAGCCTTAGTTGTGACGAATAAATAAACATTTAACTTTAAAGATGTCTAGTGACTTCCAATATCTCATGCAAACAACCATTCTTCATTTGTGGGGCTGGACAGTAGACGGCAAAATACTGCAAATGTTGGGACAATCTGATATAAAGATGGTAGAGAAACAGTTAACATTGTGAGTCTGTGTGATTCTTTTTCAAATGATAAAGCATTAACTATATTTTCCTTTCAATTAATGCTACCAGACCTGCTGAGCTTTTCCAGCAGTTACTGTTTTCATAGTAGACAGTAGCGTGCTGTTCCATAATGAGAGACATCGCAGTCAAACCTGATTCCCATCCAAAGTCCATGTTCCAGTTCAGGTTGTTTTGTCTCTGTAGAGCAGCCTTTGTTATGAACAGGAGGGAGTTTAATTTAAATAGCACTGATTTCTGCTCTCCCCACCTATCCATAAAACAGAAGTGTGTTTTGATTTGCTCTCTCCTTTATATAAGCAGCGCCCTATTTCCCAAACACTTGCTTTTGGTGTGATCCAAGTTCGAATTCGATGTGGTCCTTTGTCATATTAAACAAATAGTTGGCCAGCCTGGCTTATCAAATGCGGATAGCCTTTGTATATT
This sequence comes from Sphyrna mokarran, assembly GCA_024679065.1. Taxonomy (NCBI): domain Eukaryota; kingdom Metazoa; phylum Chordata; class Chondrichthyes; order Carcharhiniformes; family Carcharhinidae; genus Sphyrna; species Sphyrna mokarran. Next base: position 9,991,826 of record JAGIQG010000038.1, on the reverse strand, counting down.
TCTCCGAAAATGTTGCTTCTCTGCAGCCCCCCAGGTAGTTGTTAGTGTCTTTTCAGAGATAGCAAGGTATGTGTTTCTTCAAAATTGCCAAAAAGCTCCTTTTGTTCAAGGATCACAGACAGACATAACTATTTTAAAAAGGTTTTTGTCCAGTTTTTAAAATTTTAGAAATTAGCCATGAGGATATCTTTATATATTTTACAAAAATATATAGTGTGAGGTCTTAGTCTCCTTACAACACATGCTAATTTGTAAAATAAAGATCTGCATTTTGTATGTTGAGGACATCCTATCATGTTTTACAGTCACACTTTTGAAGTGTGTTCGCGGCTGTAATATAGACAAGGGCTCTTACCAGCACCTTGCTTAAGATCGGCTAACTCAGCACAAACTGGGTATTAGACTGGAACCTATGATGAACAGGGAAATCTGACACATTTGAAAATATTTACTTATTTATGAGAGGTGGTTATTCAGTTTAAATTTGATACTACTGTTGAGGAGAGAATCTCTCATCGGTCTACTGGTTTGTTTTCTCCGTGTTGAAATGGAAACACATTTGTCTGGTTAGAAAATTATCACTTCAGTGACAGATGAATACAACAATTTGGATAGACAATAATCTCTGAGGATGAAAGGCAATATTGCAATGCAAATATGTGTGAGTTGAAACCACTCAAATCAAACAAACTTAAAGGGCTACGTTTTGCTGTCAAAATCTTTGGGTTGAGGTCAGGAGAGCACTTTCATTTCATTTGTCCTATATCTCAGCTGGCCAATTCTTGTGAGCCCATCCTGTTAGAAACTCTAATCTAGGTACTGATACATTAGATAAGACTGGTCCATGCTTCAATGTAAAAAAGTTAATGCACTGCTGCACATTTGATTGTCTGTGTATTGAGTTAAACTGTTCTGTAAACAAGTGAAATCAGCTCTATGGATTTTCTGCTACTGTTTACATTGATTTGTAATTTATCTTTAGGGTATTCATATTTTAAAAAATCAAAACCTAGATATGTTGTCCATTGTAGAGTAATATTGAATTTCACATTAGTAGGATTTGACGGTCTGTGTGGTTGTGCTCCACTCCAGTGTAGTACTGATCTGCTTATTCTCAATGCCCTCATTGAACGCTTTTACCCTGAGGTAAACTTTGGGTTAAAAACTGGGACATTTGAACGATTTTGAACAAATTGTCAGGACACCAGCATGCCCGGTCACCCTTTTTAGATTACAATTTGGTAATTTTCTCTGCTGTGGGGCTCTTGGCAATTCAGTCGGCTAATTGTAGGAACATTTATAGAGAGAGAGAAAAACGAGTTAACGTTTTCAGGTTAATGACCCTTCATCAGAACTGGAAAATCTTAGCAATTTTAAGGAAATACACAGACAGGGAAAGAGAGGGAAAATGAAAGGTCTGCGGTGGTGTGGATGGCAAAAGGAATGATGGTGCAAAGCGAAGGGGAATGATAACAGCACAAGGAACAAAAGGTGCATCTTGAGGAGGCGTAACTGGGAAACATTACACCCATTACCAACAATTGCTATTCGAAATAATGGGGGCAGTGATCATGATTTTAAATTATTGAACTTTGTATGAAGTCCGGAACACTAAAGAAGTGCCTAATTTGTGATATGAGGTGTTGTTGCTCAAGCTTTATTGGGACAGTGCAGAAGGTCAAGGACAGAGAGGGGGGAGTGGAACAGAGAATAAAAATGACAGAAGGTGTGAATCATGTTACAGACTAAAAGACAGTATCCTGCCTACAGACCACCCAAAACCTTTCCAGCTGGGGCATTCGCCTGTGCAAGTGCAGAAGATACAAAATTTGCCCTTTCACCTTTTCCCTTTCCCACCATTCAGGGTGTCAAAAATTCCTTGCAGGTGAAATCATGATGTAGTTTCAATTTAGCATATGTACTCAGTGCTCACAATGCAATCTCCTACGTAAGAGACTAAATACAGATCCTGATAGAAGGTCATTGACCTGAAATATTAATATTATTGCTCTTATCGTAGATGCTCCTTGACCCTGCTGAATGCTTGCAGCATTTTCTGTTTTTACTTCTGATTTCCAACATCCTTTGTATTAAAGCTTGTATATGTATTTTGTTATTAAGTTACTGAACACAAGAGGGGGCCAGAGAACAAACTCCCACAATCTTCAGAAGTTCAAGTCATAACTAAAAAAATAAAAAGACAGATTTAATTGTGCTTCTGTCGGCAGAGTATCAAATCCAGATATTGCTGCCGGAGAGGTCACATACGGGCATATGAAGACAAACTGCACTCAGCTACGATGGCCTTCACAGTTGAATAGCTACTTCACTGTTTATGCTCGAAGTATACTAGTTTCTGTGTATCTCAACAAAAGTCAATATCTGCAGGTAGCGAACAAACTCAGAAATAAAATAATTAAATTGCTTCTAGCCTTTTTTTCATTGATTTTTTTACATCGTTCTCTCCCTGTCGGTATTACATCCTTCATCTCAAAACCAGCCATATCGCACCATAAAATCACTGCAGTGCAGAAAGAGACCATTCAGCCCATCGATTCTGCACCAATTCTCTGAAAGAGCTCACCACCCAGACCATTGCCCTCTGCCCTACCCCTGTAACCCTGCGCATTTACTACTGCCAAACTACATAACCTACACATCTTTTGGACTGTGGGAGGAAACTCTCTGAGTGAGAGCACCAGCTCTGGAAATAAAACACCAGCCCTCCTCCAAAAAAGTCCATCCTCGATCCCTTTGGCCTTGCGATCTACCAGCCCATCTCCAACTTTGTGATAGAGAAATAAAAGCCACTTTGTACTGATTACATCTCCCTCCCTGGCTACTCTCTTGGATTGGACCTGTTCAACCCTGAGTTGAGCTTTTGGACCCATATTCACAAGGACTCATTTTCAGAATGTCCTCATCCCTCCTTATCTCTATTCTCTTCCAACCCTTTAATTCACCCAAACTGTTTCTCTAATCTAATCTGTTTCTCTAATCTAATTTCTTTACCCAGAGGGTGGTAAGGGTATGGAATGCCCTGACTGCTACAGTTGTAGATGCGCCAAGTTTGGGGCGTTTAAGTGGTCAGTGGATAGGTTTATGGATGAAAAGGGAATGGTTTAGGTTAGAGGGTCATTGCTTAATCTCAATTGGTCGGCGCAACATCGAGGGCCAAAGGGCTTGTTCTATGTTCTAATCTGGCCTATTGTATAGCCTCTCTTTACCTTACTAGCGGTGGTTATGCTTTCAGTTGTTTAGTCTCTATACTCTGGAATTCCTTTCCTAAACCCTTCTTTTCCTCTAAGATCCTCCATCAAGGTCACCACTTTGGTCAATCTTTCCCATTGATCTTTGGCTGAGTGTCAATTATTTTGTGAGTATGCCTCGGGATGTTTTTCTATGTTAAAAGCATTGTTTAATTAAAAGTTATACATTGTAATTGCAGAGCCTGATGTCATTTCTTGTTGTAATAATATTTTAAATTAATATTATTGCCTTGAAATACCAATACCAACATTAACTGTAATGTTAGTAAGGAGACGTGCTACTAACTGTGTGTGAAATTACTTGCTTGAGGAAGGTTGAAATCTGATCTTCATTAGTAGAAGATTCCAAATGTAACAAAAATAATTTTTGTGGCATGAATAGCATCATTATATTCCATGAGTATAAACAGTGCCCCAGAACCCACAACTCTCTTCAAATAGTATAAAATTCATTGTTGAATAATATTTCTGAGAACTGAGCAAGGCATTAGTCATTTATTAAGTTTGTTTAAAGAATTTTTCAGATCAATAATTATCACAAAAAAATGTGCAACAGAACATGTAACCAACACAATCTTGAATTTCCAAAGGTTGTGCCAGAAAGTGACTAACAGTAAATTTTATTTACAGAGTAACACAAGGCAGAGAGCATGTATATCCTCATTCTAATCCAGTGTCAGAAAATGTCTCTTTATATGTGCTCAAGTAACCAGCCACTCGACATACTTCAACTTCACTTCGACACACTGAACCTCAGTTGATACAATTAACAATTTCTTTTCTTCTGTTCTGTATGTGAAACAATGACTTCTATTAAATTCCTTTAAAATCTTCCATTTTAGATCTTTTATATAAGTATGCCCTTAATAAATCTCTCTTGTCTGTGAAGTTCCAGTTCACCCATCACCCATCAACTCTTCCTCAACGATTTCTTGCACTGGGTGAGGACAGAACTGGACGCAGCTGTCTTGCCTCCCCCCAGTCAAGTAATCTGCAAACTCCTGCTGTTCAAATTCACACATGAAAAGTGACTGCTTCTATGAGGCATTACTGCATGCCCCATCTCAACACAAATCATCACTTTCAGAAGAGAAATTGGCAATTAAAATGCAACCTATATGATGTATGATAATCCTACAAATTTAAATTTTCACCATGGCCTACCCCACCTTTCCTTCCGCCTAATCCTTGATCCCTATAATCCCTCACAACCCTCTGAAAACTCTACACTTCTCCCAATGCATCTTTTATGCATCTCCTCTCTTTCTGGCATTCCATGTTGGCGGCAGTGTCTTTGGCTACAGAGATCCCAAACTCTGGAATTCTCTCCTGTAAAATGCCCCTTAAAACCCATCTCTTCGACCAAGTGTTCAGTCACCTGACCTAATTTCTCCTTATGTGGCTGTCAAATTTTTATTAACGCCACTGGGACCTTTTTACTACCTTCAAAATGTACTTGTTCAATAAAAACAGAAAATGCTGGAAAACCTCAGCAGTTTGGCAGCATTTGTGGAGAGAGAATAGAGCCAACGTTTTGAGTCTGGATAACACTTCGTCAGAGCAAATAAAGACTGTGGTTATACGTTGAAACTAACTAGCAAATTGAGTAAACACCAAGTACAGCGGGTGCTTTCCATTGGGCACCACAGGGGCTGGGGTGCGTTATTGACCCTAACGATCACATTTTAATTTGATGTTTTCAAGCTTCCTTTGATCTTGTCCCCTTCCTTTTAGAGAGCTGCCTCTTCTCCTTTGTCCTGATTTAATTTGAATTTGGCTTGACCTTAAGAGAGGCCAAGAAGGGCGGGGGCTAAAAATCTGAAAATGCTCAGGGTGGTGAGAGAAGGAAAATTCGGATCGATGACCTTTCATTTGATTCTAAATCCCACTGTTAGCATTTCCATGTGGGAAGTCGTTTTCCTTGTTTAAAAAGAAATATTTGACCAAACTTGTAAGGGGTTCATAGTCGTTTGGTAAAATGTGTTTTGTAACTTTGCTGACTGATTATTGACAGTTCTGGGTTAAGAAGTTGGCCCTGTTTTGCTGTTGACAGCGTTAGTGTGTGTTTTTTTTGGGTGTAGTGTGGTGTTGCTGCTGGATTCTCAACCAATCACCAGAAAAGCGAAAACAAGCTCTTTGGCCGGGGAGGAACTCGTGCCACACAAGCGGAAACCCGCCGAGCGTCGCGAGGTAGCGCCGTCCCCGCTCTCATCGCCGTCCCCAAAATTACAAACATATCGGACGACGGGCAGGAAAATATTGTTGTTTAAAAACCGTCGAAGCCGAAGAAACCGCGTTTCAAAAGTACAGAGGACCGCGCAAGAGTTAAATGGAAAAGAATTCGCCTGCGTTTTGGGTGTGAGGTAAAGCAGACTTGGGACTTTCAGTTTGACTGAAGTGATCGAGTTCGTTTTAAGTCTTTTCAGTTCGTCCTCCCTGAATCGAAGTAGTTTTAAAAAAAGGAAAGAAGGGACAAACCAGGCCCGTTTCTAGTTCTAGATCTGATAACTCTCGTTTGAGCAGCTTTTAAAAAAAAATCGCTCGTCGCAAAACTGCCTGACGCTTTTGCGCTGAAAACGTTTTATCAAAAAGTTGTCTTCGAACAAACTTAACGCAATTCTAAAAAGTTAGCTTCAGGGAAAGAAAAATGAGCGTGTTTCAGAAGTATTTGTTTCAACTTGGGTGAAAATTTGGATTTTCGATGCTATTTCACAATTTTTTTTAGATTTTTTAAAGAATTCTTTACTGTTGAGGCAAATATTGTCGAGAGATCATTGGGTGAGCACACGATGTAGCACCCCCCTCCATTTAGCTATTCCTCCATTCCGATCGGTTACGTTAAATGCCAATCATGATGGCTACCTAGCATTAGCCAAACATGGGACTTGTGTGAAATAAAAACAGAAAAGACTGGAGGTACTCAGGTCGGGCAGTATCAGTAGTGAGAGGAAACAGTTAATCTTTCAGGTCGCTTACCTTTTGTCAAAACATTTTTAAGTTGAGTGGTTAGGTGACAAGTTACTGCTATTGAAAAATACTCGTTCACCTTGGAATGCATGATCAAGAGTCAGGTTACAGACTGATTATTTTTCGTTATAGTGCTTGTAGGAACAAGAAACGGCAGATTTTCACACCATTACATTTTTCTTGTCATGTCAGAATTTTTACATGCATTTCATTCGTTTTATTCCTTCATGGGGTGTTGGCATCACTAGCCATCCCTAATTGCCCTTGCGAAGATGGCAGTGAACCACTGCCTACAATTGCTGCATTTCAGGTAGTATAGCTACATCCACAGTGTTGTTAGGAAGGGAGTTCCAGAATTTTGGAGAAGTTGGGATTGTTTTCTTTAGCTAAAAGAAACCTGGGAGGTGATTTGATAGAGGTATTAAAAATGAGGAGTCTGGACAGAAGCAAACGAGAGGGCACAGATTTCTATTAATTGGTAAAAGAAGCAACTTTTCAAGCAGCAAGTGGTTGGGGTTTAGAATGTAATGCCTGAATATATGATGGAGGCAGGTTCGACTGAAGCATTCAAAATGAAATTAGATTATCTGAAAAGGAAACATGCAGGATTATAGGGAAAAGGCAAGAGAATGACACTAGGTGAGTTTGTTTGCAGAGTCCATGCAGACAAGGTGGTCTGAATGGCCACCTCCTGCGCTGTGACAACTGCAATTAATCTTTGATCCAACAACAGTGGAAGAATAATGATGTATTTCCAAATAAGAATGGTGTGTGGTTTGGAACTTCCAGCTAGTGGTGTTCCCGTGCACCTGCTACCTGAGTCTTCCTAGGTAGTAGAGGTCCTGGCCTTGGAATATAATGTCAAAGGAACCTTGACTAATGTATCTGGTAAGTGGTACACACTGCTGTCATGGTGTATCAGTAGTGGGAAGGATATCATTCAGGCCATTTGGCTACATGTGCCTGTTTTCCCCCATTCAGTAGAATCATGGCTGACCTGACTGTGGCCTGACCATTTATCTGCCTCCCCCATAAGTCTTTGACTCTTTAAATGTTTGTTCTCTCTTTGTGGTGCTCAATACCTAAAGACACTGCCATATATTCTGGCCACTTGTTTTTTGCCCGAGTATCCATTCTTTGTGTATACAAATCCAGTCTTGGGCTAACAAGTGATGATTAACATTTGTGCCAGGCAATGACTATCTCCAACAACAGAGAATTTAACCACTGTCCCTTGACATTCAATGGCATTACCACCCATAATTCCATTATCAACTTCCTGATCCCAAAACCTTGAACATCATCTACAAGATACAAGTCAGGAGTATAATGAAATATTCTCCACTGGCTTGGATGAATGCAGCTCCAGTCAAGAAGTTAGACACCATGCAGTTCAAAGCAGCCCACTTAATTGGCACCCCATCCACCACCTTCAACATTCAGTACACCACCATTAACTAACAGTGGCAACCATGTGTACTGTCTACAAGATGCACTGCCGGAATTCTCAAAGGTTCCTTTGGCAGCACCTTCCAAACCCACAACCATTACCATATAGAAGGACAAGAGCAGCAGATACTTGAGAACAGAACCGCCTGGGGATTCTTCTTCAAATCACTCACCGTCCTGACTTGAAAATATATCGCCATTCCCCAACTATCACTGGGCCAAAATCCGGAAATCCCTGTCCTAACACTACTGTGGGCTACATCTCAGGGACTGTAGCATTCAAGAAGGCAGCTCAGCACCACCTTCTGAAGAGCAACTAGGAATGAGTAATGAATGCTGGTCTAGCCAGTGACATCTACATCCCATAAATGAATTTGAAAAAACCAAGATCAGTGCCTAACTTGCTGTTTAAAAATTGCTGACCAGTGGCACAGTGGTTAGCACTGCTGCTTCACACCTCCAGGGACTCTGGGTTCAATTCCTGGTGCGGGCCACTGTCCGTGTGGAGTCTGCACATTCTCCATGTGTCTGTGTGGGTTTCCTCCGGGTGCTCCAATTTCCTCCCACAGTCCAAAGATGTGCAGATTAGGTTGATTGGCCATGCTAAGAAAGTGCCCCTTAGTGTCCTGGGATGTGTAGGTTAGAGGGATTAGTGGGTATAATATGTAGGGATATGGGGGTAGGGCCTGGGTGGGATTATGGTTGGTGCAGACTCGATGGGCCGAAGGGCCTCTTTCTGTACTGTGGGGTTCTATGATTCTGTGATTGCTACAGTTATAGCCCAACCATTAATCTTGGTAGAAAATGCCTTCTGTATACTCACATAACACAAGTAAATGTACCCCACAAGCAGACTTGCTTAACATGAAGCTCCCATCATTCAGTAAATGTACTGACCTAGACAGTGACTGTTGCTTGGTCAACTATACAGACATTATGGGAGAACTCTTTCCTGCTCTTGCCTATTGTTTACATGTGTGCATGCTCCAGCAAGAATCAGGACAGCAGCTGTGGTTGATAGTCTCTTTCCTAGCCTAGAGCACTAAGGCTGATTGTAGTAGCACAATTACCATCCTGGCTGACATACGAAATGTATCACAATATTCATGCTGTAGAAGATGGCAAAGTAGATCACAAATGTGGGAGAACAAGTATTACGATATGAGATACTAATCTGAGTCAAATCTACAACTCTGAAGCTCCTGATTGACAGTTTGTTGTTCCGTATGAAAAGCAGAACTAGGGGACACAGTTTAGAGTTGAGACCACTAGCAGCTCAGTGTTTTCTTATTGAATGGCCGACAGGCTCGAAAGTCCAAAGAGCGTGCTATTTATGAGCAGAATTAAAATAGTGCATGCCTTTAAATTGGTTTGTTTCATTTATATGTGATCGAAGTAGTGATAGTTCACAGGTTTTAAAAACCAGGCAGAACATAATCTCAATATTATTTGTATTAGTTTGGGTTGAACGTTGATTTAATAAACAGAAACTCAAGTAAGAATAGATGAACCACTTTTGGGTAACTGGTGGGATGTTGCAAGTTTGCTGGAAAGTAAACTAGATGACACAGAGATTGTAAAGGAATATGGACAAGGTAGATGGAGTATATTGTGAGGAAATGTGAAATTATCCACTTGGGTAGGAAAACAGAATATTATTTTAAACAGTGAGAGACTGGTAAATGTTGATATGCAGAGGGATATGGGTGTCCTTGTACGTGAACCACCGGCAGTATTCAGGTGCAGCACACAGTTAGGGAAGGAACTAATATACTTGCTTTCATTGCAGGAGAATTCTTGCTGCAATTATGTTGTTCTTGATGAGACCAAGGAAAGATGGACTAACTCTTAAGGTTAATATGCAGGTTCAGTTGGCAGTTAAGCAAATTCAATGTTGGTATTAATTTCTAGAAGGCTAGAATACATGAGCAGTGATGTACTGCTGAGCCTGTATAAGGCTCTGGTCAGACCCCATTTGGAGTATTGTGAGCAGTTTTGGGCCCCATAATCTAAGGAAGGATGTGCTGGCCTTGGGGAGGGTCCAGAAGAGATTCACAAGAATGATCCCTGGAATGAAAGATGTCATTTGATGAGCCTGAGTCTATTTGTTGGAGTTTAGAAGGATGAGGGGGATCTAATTGAAACTTACAGAATACCGAGAAACCTAAAATAGAATGGACGTGGAGAGGGTGTTTCTACTAGTGGGGGAGACCAGAATTCGAGGGCACAATCTCAGAGTGAAGGGACATTCCTTTAGAACCGAGATGAGGAGGAATTTCTTCAGCGAGTGGTGAATCTGTGGAACTCATTGCCACAGAGGGCTGTGAAGGCCAGGTCATTGAGTTCTTTAAGACAGATAGATAGGATCTTGATCAATAAGCGGATCAAGGGCTGCAGGGAGAAGGAAAGAGAATGGGGATGAGAATCATACCAGCCATGATTGGATGACAGAGCAGACTCACTGTGCTAAATAGCCTAATTCTGCTTGATCTTGTGGTCTAACTTTGGAGAGGTGCAATCACGGTTCACCCAGACTGATTCTCAGGACAATATTTCCTAAAACTTAAGAGCGAGAGGTGAACTCATTGAACGAGGGCTTGATGAGGGTGGTGTGGTTATGAATGTTCCATTGAGTGATCTAAGACTGTGAGATCAATAGATTTTTACATACTAGGAGAATAAAGGGATATGAGGATTGGGTGGGGAAGTGGCATTGAGGTTGAAGAGCAGCTGCCTTGAAGTGGGATTAAATGGTGGAGCAAGCTTGAGGGGTTTTTTGGCCTATTCTTATTCTCCATATTTCTGTTATGGTGATGAAAAGCAGTTCTGCAGTCCATTTTTAAAAATTAAAAGGTTAACTTAGCTTTAATCATTCTGCTCCAGCTGTGCAAAGTCATGCAGTGCAAATCTCTGAGATGGTCCCAAACCAAATTGTTGAATAATTGATGCTGGTTCAACTGCAGTTACACAACTTTCTCACTTACATTGTAATGCGCAAACCATGTTGCAGTGGCACAATGTGCAGCATTATATCTGAACTATTCTCTTATCAGTTGGTGACCTGTGGTTGCATGATAACATTTTGCTTTCTTGTCTACATAGAACTACATTTGAGTTTATAGCACAGAAAATGATCCAGTGTTTATCCTCCACCTTCACTTCATCTAACCCTATTACCATATCCTTCTCTTCCTTTCTGCCTCATGTGTTTATCAAGCTTCCCCTTAAATGTAACTACTTGTGGTATCGAGTTCCACATTTTCACTACTCTGGGTAAAATTGTTTTGGCAGTCAGATCTCTTCACTCAATATTTCATTTGTCTTTATGCCTCAGGATTCATTATATATATTCTTCATGACCAATTTGTGCTATGTTTTTTTCCTGATTAATCAATGCATTTCTGCTGAAATGAATGGGATGAGTTGCAAATAGCAGATCCCTGTTGTTTCAGTCTCTTTTTAATACAAACAGAAATGGGCAGCCTAACTTCTGTTTTCATGCCTTGATGTGAAATTGGACTGGCTCGAAGATACCGGTCTGATTGCATTCAGGTAACTGTACTGTATATGTGGCTGAACCAACCTTTGGATATTGCTCTCAGTTTTAAGAAACTGACTATTCCATGAAGCACCTTCTATTTTTGTTTCAGCCTGTAAATACCATTTATTTGCGTACAATAAACTCATTGTTTAAACCACCACCACTGCCCCCCTCCACCCCACATTCCTCAACTCACCATTTTAACTTTGAGGTCTGAGATCCAAAGTTTGTTTCTAGGACCTACCCATTTCAATGCAGGTGTCATTCCTCACGCTTAGTTCATGCTGGCACAAACAAATTCCAAGGCCTAGCTTACCATCAACTAAACAATTGAGTCATGCCTTGGGAAATCAAACTGAGCAAAGCCAGCTGCTTGAAAACTCCCAGTTTTGATAAGCAGCACAGCCTTTGAGTCACACCATTTGACTTAATGTGCTGCTGTGATGCCACCTATTTTAGGAACATAGGCCATTCAGCTACACTATTCTGCCATTCAGTTAGATCACGGTTGATCTGTATCTTAACTCATAAGACTTTGTTTCATAATCCTTAGCTAATAAAAATCTTCTGATCTCAGTCATAACAATTCCCCAGTATCCACTGCATTTTGGAGGTGGACAGTTCCAGATTTTCACTACTCTTTATGTGAAGAAGTGCTTCCTGACATTACCCACGAACAATTTCAAATTTTGTGATTAAGCTCTCCTGTATTAAGCCCTTTTATATTGAGCTGATCTTTCTCTACACCCTAGCTATAACTGTAATGCTATTTTCTGCAGTCTGTCCTTTCCTTCTCCCCTATGTACTCTTTGAACGGTATGCTTTGTATGGTGCACAAGAAACAATACTTTTCACTATATCCCAATACATGTGACAATAATAAATCAAATATTAAGCTGATCTTTCTCTACACCCTAGCTATGACTGTAACACTACATTCTGCACCCTTTCCTTTCCTTCTCCCTTATGTACTCTATGAACAGTATGCTTTGTATAGTGCACCAGAAACAATACTTTTCACTGTATCCCAATACACGTGACAATATTAAATCAAATTCCTGTTGTGAATCTTTCAACCAGAGATTCTCTGTATCTACCTTATTGAATCCTTTTTTATTAGTTTAAAAATTCCATTACTTCACCCTTTGACTCAAGGAAATACAAGCCCAAGTTTATTTCATGATAAATGCGAGGAGTTACAGGGAGAGCCTGGTTGGAATGATTGTTCAGAATCAGTACAGATTCAATAGGATGGATAGCCTCTCTCTGTACTATAGGGATACAATGATGTATGCAACCTTTCCTCATATTTCAATATCTAAATGCACTGGCGAATCTTCTGCACCTTTTCCAAGCTCACGCTATAATTCCTAAGGTGCGATGTCCACAACTGAACACAGTTACTCCAGAAGGGTTTTGACTAAGGTTCTACACTAAAGCATCACCTTCTCTTACCCATTGAGGTAAAGAATACTTATTTGAACCATGTCTACTGATTTAGTGATTTCCCTGCATGGACACCCAAATTCTGTTGCTCATCCACAGTTTCTAGCTTCTCAATATTTAGGAAGTATTCTGATCTATTTTTCTTTGGTCCATAGTAGATGACCTCACTCCATCTGCCACAATTTTGCCCACTCAGTCTATAAATGTCCCATGATAACTTTCTGTTCCAACGCACACTATTTATTGTGCCTTCAAACATTGCTGCTGAAATGGGTTCGCAGGTGTTACAGAGGCATTGTAATTTTGAGGCCCTCATCTAAATTGAATTTGGCAGGCGAACTGTGGTTATCCTGTCGCTGTTCTCCAGCCTTTGGAATGCTGGCAGAGGCTTGTGGATAGGTATTATGAGGAAGGTAGAGGGCATAATGCAGAGACAGGGCAAGGCTGGCAGTTGCCCATAGTATTTTTATGGAGCCAATGGTTGGAATGCCACAATCCATGAATAAAGTATTCAATTTGCAAGCTGTGCTCAAATGGGTCTTGGTTGTGTCAAAGGACTCAGATTTCCTGAGGCAGATTGGTTGATTCAGGCAATAAGTCCCTATGAAAATTATAGCGGTCTGATTGTCAGTATTAACAGTCACTGACCCCACTTTCAGTTTGAGTTAACAAAATGTTCCATGATAATTGGCCCCTCGGTCTTCTACCTCCCATTCCCATGTCACATTCTCCTGTACTTTCATTTTTGTTAATTATTTATTGTACAGAATCTTTGCCAGTATGAATTTCAAGGTATTGGATATGCCGATACACACTCCTTTCCACCTTGCTAATGACATCGTCAAAAAATTCAACTACCTTAATCAGACTTGACTCGCCCTTCACAAATCCACTTTGAAATGGGAGGAGGCTTAACTGGAACAGGAATGCCGCTTGGACTAGTTAATACCCTGTTCTATGCTATATGCAATGTAATCCTGGGACTATCTTTAATCAGCTCATATTTGCGCAATTGTTCAGCCTCAATCTCTCTCTCTCAAGATAGATTCCAGCACCTTCTCCACTACCGATAAACTGACAAACCTGTGGTTCCTTAGTTTTTTTTCTTAAATAATAGTGACTTAGGATTTGTTGGATTTAAAAAAGATCAAAGTCCAACTGGCTTCCTGCCACACTTAATTGTATGTTACAACGATAATGGAGTTATAAAGTAATAGCTATCTTTATCAACAGACCCATGAATTACACAAGGAAAACCCAGTGCTGGAGAACTTTGGGAAAGTTATTTTTCTCCTAAACCTGCCATCCTCACTACATGTCTTGAATTTTTGCATACATATTTCTTTGCAGTTTTCCAATCCAAAGGCAGAATTTCTGAATCTAGAGAGTTGTAAAAAAATTATAGTTTGTTTATTAATGTCACAAAGTTTACGTGTATTTATTAGTGCTACAAGTGGGCTTACATTAATACTGCAGTGAAGTTACTGTGAAAATCCCCTGGTCGCCACACTCCGGTGCTGTTCAGGTACACTGATGGAGAATTTAGTATGGCCAATGCATCTAACCAGCACATTTTCCAGACTGTGGGAGGAAAGTGGAGCACTCAGAGGAAACCACGCAGACATGGGGAGAACGTGCAGACTCCATGCAGACACTAACACAAGCCGGGAATCAAACCCAGGTCCCCGGTGCTGTGAGGCAGCAGTGCGAACCAGTATGCCGCTGTACTACCCATGTGATCTCTCACCTGCAATTTCGTTTTCTGTTTCTTTTAATAATCTGGGATGGAAATCATTAGGTCCTGGAGATTTGTCTTAAATGTTTGCAGGACATGCTATTTTAATGTTAATTTGTTTGTTCTCTGTTAAGATAGCTCCAGTGCCATGCCATCAGAATGTGTAATGTTTTATTATTAGCAATGCGTATTTGTAAAATATCCTAAATTACTTTGGTTGTGTTGTTAGAAAGTTTAGCAGCTAATAACAATTTTATCAGCAACATTTTGACTGCAATAATATGGCAGCATTGTGTGACATCTTGGCTAAAGTAATGAGCTTTGTACCTTGTGTGAGAATGTTGCACACTCCTTAGAGCTCTATATCGAAGTATAGAGTGTTCCTAAGTATGTTTTGGATTATGCAATTTCTCTGGCATTCGAGGCATTTTAAAAACTTTATACGTAAAAAGAGAAAAAAAAACCTTTGATAAAACACTGTTAACTTCTACAGGGAAGTGACTGGTTGTGGCAGGAGCTTAGTTCCCTGCTTCTCACTCAAGATATCTACAATAGTCAAAATTGCAATAACCTGTAATTATTTAAAACCAGTGGTGTCACAAGGTAGTGACACAGAAATAGTGTAGGCAAATTGTTAGGAGGGTGTATTCTATTTCTAATGTAAGATTGCCAACCCTCCCAGAATGATTGGGAGTCTTGGCATCAATCTCCAGGTGATTATTGTTTCAAAATCTCCCAAATGTATTTTATTATCTTGGCAAATAAAATTTTATGTGCTGTAAACTGGTACTGATCTGGAGCGCGCACACCTACTGCATTCATAAACATTGCCTGTTTTCTCTCTACGGAGAAGGTTAAAAGCGAAGCTGTTATGACATTTTCTTTTTATTCATTCAAAGGATGTGAGTGTCACTGGCTAGGTCATCATTAATTGCCCTAGAGAAGGTGCTGGTGAGCTACCGCTTTGAATTGCTACAGCCCATGTGGTGTAGGTACTGGTGTTGTGAGACTTCTTACTGTGGAGGTACTCCCAGTGTGCTGTTTTTTGAGAAAACTGCTACTTTTATTCTGCATCATTCACCAGTAAATCAAAATGCTAAACATACTTTCCCTGGATAGTATTATCTAATTCATGTCACATACAGCTGAGGAACCTAGGCTCAATCCCTTCACAGCATTGTGTTGTGTACTGTCTGTTGGTTTGAAGTGTAAGTAGTGCTTGTGTGGCTGCAATCGAATTCTCTCCTCAGATTGCAATCCTTGTTTTAATGAAATGGATCTTTGGGCTGTGATGTCCATATGTTTTTCCTAGAACTTACTTCCTTTGTGAAATTTCATGTTGTCATGTATGCTGTTTTCTTTTTCCTTTTCCAATATTCCCAAGATTCTGAGTCCAGTTCGTCTAATTCCTTGGGAGTCCAAGGTACAGCGTAAACAATCACTCGGGGTACTTGCTGGCTGCAGTTCTGGATCTTTGCCTTGCCAGTAGATATTGATTCCCATAGCATGAGTGGTCAAAATGACAGTGTCCTTACAAACCTCTGGACCTTACAGAGCATCTTTAGTTCCCATCTTACTTTTCTTTCCCTTTAACAACTGCTTTCTATGCATACATGTTCATAGCAGCTGTGTGGACTCGGGCCACACTGCAGCAACATGCCCCTCACTGAGGCAAAGCCAGTAAGCAGCCACCCTCAGTGGTGGTGACAGCCTTTTCAGCACCTATTAGGGACAGAGTTCCAAAACTTTGAACCAATGTCAGCCATGCAATTAAATACTCTTCTTCCCTTGTTCTGTCTCTAAGACAAGAGCAAGTTTGACAATGACAGAGTTATTTGGGGTGGCACAGTAGTTAGCACTGCTGTCGCACAGCCATGATGTGGAGATGCTGGCATTGGATTCGGGTAAGTACAGTAACAAGTCTCACAACACCAGGTTAAAGTCCAACAAGTTCAAGCTTTTGCAGCACTGTCCCTTCATCAATGCTAGGGATCAGGGTTCGACTACTAGCTTGGGTCACTGTGCGGATTTGCACATTCTCCCTGAATCTGTGTGGGTTTCCTCTGGGTGTTCTGGTTTCGTCCTGCAGTCTGAAAAATGTGCTGGTTAGGAGGCATTGGCCGTGCTAAATTCTCCCTCAGGACACTGAGCAGGTGCCAGAGTGAGGCGATTTGGGGATTTTCACAGTAACTTCATTGCAATGTTAACGTAAGCCTACTTGTGACACTAATAAATACAATTAAACTTACATTTAATGGTTCATTATGTAAATGCACCAGCTGGTATGTTATGGCCGAGGTTCAATTCTAATTTATGTTGAATTAGCTAATCCAAATTGCTACAAGGTGCTACAACTGGTCACTATGTTCGAAGGTTGGAAAGGAAGTAACTAGGAATTTCACTTCTGATTGCTATCCAGTGTGTCCTCTGCTAGACAGTGGACATTAAGGGTGAAAATGATTGGGCTTGGTGATGATGTTCCTCACAGTGGAATAGCTAGCTCTCAATCGTTGCCTATATTCATAGATGAGAATGGCCATGTGGTTGAAATTCAAGCACGTACATGTCTTCTCACAATGCAATTGATCAACAGTGGCAGGAGCAGGCAGTAATATGAAGTGACTCATATGCATGAACGTGAGATATGCACTCATGAATCTCACTGGGCCTTCCTGGGCATTTCGAGAGAAGAATGGGCAGAAGTCTGAAAGTAACTGGGGCATGAAATGATTTTGGCAGATAGGATTAAGGAAAATCCAAAGGCTTTTTACTCCTATGTTAGGAATAAAACAGTGGTTAGAGGAAAAATCGGATCTCTTGGGGACAGAGGAGGGGAACTGTGCTTAGAGCCTGAGGGAATGGGGGAGATCCTGAATGAATACTTTGCATCAGTATTCACGAAGGAGAGGGGCTTGTTGACAGCTCCTGTCTCTGAGGGAGCTGTGGACCAGTTGAGGGAAATATCCATACAGAGGGAGGAAGTGTTAGAGCTTCTAGGTAGCATTAAAACTGATAAATCTCCGGGGCCTGATGGCATTTATCCCAGGCTGCTTAGGGAGGTGCAAGGTGAAATTGCTGGGCCTCTGACGCAAATCTTTGTCTCTTCTTTGGACACAGGTGAGGTCCCAGAGGACTGGAGAATAGCTAATGTTGTACCGTTGTTTAAAAAGGGTAGTAGGAATAACCCTGGAAATTATAGGCCGGTGAGTTTGACGTCAGTGGTAGGGAAGCTGTTGGAGGGGATTCTTAGAGATAGGATGTATAGGCACTTAGAGCGTTGCGATCTGATTAGGGATATGCAGCATGGTTTTGTTAAGGGGAGGTCGTGCCTTACAAACCTGGTAGAATTTTTTGAGGAGGTGATGAAAACGGTGGACGAAGGGCGAGCCGTTGACGTCTATATGGATTTTAGTAAGGCGTTTGACAAATTCCCTCATGGGAGGTTAGTTGAGAAGGTCAGGGCTCATGGGATACAAGGACAGGTAGCTAGATGGATAAGTAACTGGCTTGGTAATAGGAGACAGAGAATAATAGTGGAAGGGTGTTTTTCTAGCTGGAGGTCGGTCACTAGTGGTGTGCCACAGGGCTCGGTACTGGGACCTCTTTGTAATATATATAAATGACTTGGAAGAGGGAGTAATTGCAGTGATCAGTATGTTTGCAGACAATACAAAGATGGCTGGACTTGCGGATAGTGAGAAGCATTGTCAGGCGATGCAGCAGGATATAGATAGGCTGGTAGCTTGGGCAGATAGATGGCAGATGGAATTCAATCCTGATAAACGCGAGGTGATGCATTTCGGGAGAAAGAATGTAGGGGGGAGGTATATGATAAAGGGTAGACCTATTAAGAGTATAGAAACGCAGAGGGACCTGGGGGTGCAGGTGAACAAGTCTCTGAATGTGGCAGAGCAAGTGGAGAAGGTTGTGAAGAAAGCATATAGTATGTTAGCCTTTATATGAAGGGGTATAGAGTACAAGAGCTGGCCTTTAATGTTGCAGTTGTATAAAACGCTGGTTAGACCTCATTTGGAATACTGCGTCCAGTTCTGGTTGCCTTACTAGCGGAAGGACGTGGAGACTCTGGAGAGAGTGCAGAGGAGGTTTACCAGGATTCTGCCTGGTATGGAAGGTCTGAGTTACGAGGAGAGATTAGGCAAATTGGGACTGTTTTCCTTAGAAAGACGTAGACTTAGAGGAGATCTAATAGAGGTGTACAAGATTATGAGGGGTATAGATAGAGTAAACAGGGTTAAGCTTTTTCTAGGATGGACTCAAATAGCACGAGGGGTCACGGGCTTAGGGTGAGGGGGGTAAGGTATAATTTGGATTCTAGAGGGAGTTTTTTCACACAGAGGGTGGTGGGGGTATGGAATGCGCTGCCAAGTGGTGGAGGCAGGCACTCTGGAGTTAATTAAGAAATACTTAGATGGGCACATGAACAGAATGGGAATGGAGGGGTATAGAAAACTGATTTAAATAGGGATCATGAGCCTTGGGAGTCCCTGGGAAGTGTGTAAATAGATGATGATATTGATGTACTTTTTTTTATCCTACAGGTGCTTTGGTCCACCTTGTTGTCTAACGAGGGGCATACACGCGATGGGTCGTGAGAGGACTGCTCTTGGATTTTTTTTCGAGAGTATCCTAGTGCTTCACGTCGTTAGTGTACGCTTGACGTGGGCCATTTCATGGGCAACATGACAGCTCAGTGACTATTGCTGTGCTGTGCAGATACATGGATTTGGGCCTGTGTCTGTGGGAGTTTGCGCATTCTCCCCGTGCTTGCGTGGGTTTTCTCCGGATGCTCCAGTTTCCTCCTATATCCCAAAGATGTGTTCTTAGGCTAATTGGCAGAACAAATTCTCCCTAAATTGTCTCAAATTTGGTTTTTTAATCCATAGATCTATAAACATAGACAGGGATCATGGGTAGAGGTGGGAACATCGGGGTGGCGGCGCTGGCTCATTGGGCCGAAGGGCCTGTTTCCCGTGCTGTTTTGTTCTTTGTTCTTTAACTCACTTATTAGCAAGCCCCAGCTGCTAAAGGTGCAAGAACCAGTAAGATCAGATGCATGGGAAAGTTAGAATAGCTGAGCAAATGCAACTACGTTACAGACCTTGAAATAGAAAATGCTGGCAACATCATGGAGAGAGAAATGGTTACTGTTTTAGATCAGTGACCCTTCATCAGAACAGATTGCTGGAGTGATGGTTAGGGGATCAGGGTTATATTAGCCTGATCTCTGACATGCCTGGTCTCAGTAAGTTTGTCTTAATATTGGAAAATTAGAATTCAATTGTTCAAAGTAGCAATATTAAATTCTTCAAATTTATTGAATAGGCTGTAATGGTGCTGGCTAGGTCAACATTAATGGCCCATTCCTAATTGCCCTTGAGAAGGTGATGGTGAGCTGTCTTCTTGACCTGCTGCAGTGATGGTGATGCCATTGAATTTTGGATGGTTAGGGGCATAGGTTTAAGGTGGAGGGGCAAGATTTAAAGGAGATATATGAGGCAAGTTTTTTACCCAGAGGGTGGTGGGTGCCTAGAACTTGCTGGTGGGGAAGGTAGTGGAAGTGGATATGGTAGTGACTTTTAAATGGCATCTGACAAATACATGAATAGGATGGGAATAAAGGGTATGGTCCCTAGAAGGGTAGGGGGTTTAAGTTCAGTCGGGCAGCATGATCAGTGCAGGCTTAGAGGGCTGAAGGGCCTGAACCTGTGCTGTAATTTTTTTTGGTATTTGTTCAGTCTCTGAAGTTTAGGTACAGTGCTGTTAGGGATTCCAGAATTTTGACTGTGACATTGAAAGAATGCAGATATATTTCTAAGTTGGGATGGTGAGTGACTTGGAGGGTAACTTCCAGTTTGTGGTCTTTTCAGGTTTCTGCTACTCTTGTCCTTCTAGATGGTCATAGATTTGGAAGCTGCTGCAGGAGGAGCCTTGGTGAGTTCCTGCAGTGTGTCTTGTTGATGGTACTCATATCTGCCACTGTTAGTTAGTGGTGGAGGGATTAAATGTTTGTAAAAGGGGTACCAATCAGGAGGGGGTTGCTTTGTTGTGGGTGTTGTTGGAGCTGCAGTTATTCAACCAGTGGAGATTATTCTATCATACTCGTGACTTAACCATACAGATTGTGGACAAGCTTTGGGAGAGTCAGGAGATGAGTTACTTACTGCAGGATTCCTAGCCTCTGACTTGCACTTTTAGCCGTAGTATTTATATGGCTAGTCCAGTTCAATTTCTGGTCAATGGCAGCAACCATGTTGTTGATGGTAGAGAATTCGGTGATGGTAATATCATTGAATGTTAAATGGTTAAATGGTTGTTGAAGGACTCCTGCAAAGATGATTGGCCTCCAATAAACACAACTGTCTTCCTTTGTACTAGGTATGAATCCAACCAGGTTTTCCCACTAATTCCCATTTACTCCAGTTTTGCTAGGTTTCCGTGATGCCAAACTTGGTCAGATGCTGTCTTCCTATCAAGGGCAGTCACTTTCCCCTCACCTCTGGAGTTCTGCTGTTTTGCCTATAGAAACTCTATAGTGCAGAAGGAGGCCATTCAGCCCATTGAGTCAGCACCAATTCTGCAAAACAGCATTTTACCCAGGCCTAACTCCTGCCCTATCCCCCAAAACCCTGTATATTTACCACTGGGGAGTATGTGCAAACTCCACACACAGTCACCCAAGTTCGGAATCAAATCGTAGTCCCTAGAGCTGAGGCAGCAGTGCAAGGCTATAATGATGTCAGGAGGTAAGTGGTCCTGGTGGCACCCAAACTGAGTGTCTCATCGTTTTACTGATGGTTGAGAGTAGACATGACCATCTTGCCTGTCCCTAATTGTCCTTGAACTGAATGGCGTGTTGGGTGAGGGTCAGATTCAAGTGCAGTTAAGAGTCAAAACACATTGCTGTGGATTTAGAATTACATGTAGGCCAGACCAGGTAGGGGTGTCCAATTTTTCCTCCCTAAAGGGCATCAGCAAACAGATGGGTTCTTACAACAATCAACAATATTTTCATGATTATTGTTAGAATTTTTAATTCCAGGTTTTTTTTTTCATGAATTCAAATTTCACCATTTGTCATGGGGGGATTCAAGCCCTGATCCCCAGAGCATTACCCTGAGTCTCTGGATTACTAGGCCAGTGACAATACAACTATGCCATCGTCATCTCCTACTGCTTGATAGATGCCAGTTCTGTAGCTTTATTGGAACAGTTTGGCTAGGAACACGGCAGGTTCTGCAGCGCAAGTCTTCAGTACTGTTGCCGGAATATTGTCAGTATTGCAGTATCCAGTGCCTCCAGCCTTTTGTTGATATCAGATGGAGTGAATCAAGTTTGTCTGAAGGGTATTTGTGATCCTGGGGACCTCCAAAGCAAATGCCTCAGCTTTATTTTTGCACTGATGTGCTGGGTATTGTTAAGGATGGCAATATTTGTGGAACCTCCTCCTCCAGTGAGTTGCTTAAATGTCCACCACTATTCATGGCTGGATGTGGCAGTACTCCAGATCTGATCAATTGGCTGTCTAATTGTTAAACTCTATATGTCACTTGCTGTTTATGCTGTTTAGCAAACAAGTAGTCCTGTGTTTTAGCTTCAGAGCAACACCATGTCGTTAGATATGCGAGGGGGTTCCTGGCATGCCCTCTTGCCCTTCTCGAATACAATTCTGCTGTTGCTGATGAATCACAGCCCCTCATGGTTGCCCAGCTTAGGCCTGTTTGAAATCCATTTAATTTAGCACAGTGGTAATGCCACACATAAGACGATAATGCGTATCCTCAAAGTGAAGGCGGGACTTCATCTCCATAGGATTGTGCAGTACCTGTACAGTCATGGACAGATGTATCTGCAACAGGCAAGTTTGTGAAGAGGATGTGAAGTATGTTTTTCCCTCTTGGTTCTATCACCACTTGCCACAGACTTAGGCTAGAAGCTTAGGACTTGGCCAGATCAATCTTTGGTGGTGATATTGAGCCACTCTGTGTCAGGCATTGAAGTCCCTCACCAAGAGTGCATAGTGCACCCTTGCCATCCTTGATGTTCAACATGCTATGACATTGTAGCTGAAAGCAGCAAGTGTTACAATGCCAGTAACCATTAGGAAGCTGTGTGTGTGGTTGCGTTGTGTTCACATGGATACCATGCTGCTAATCCAGTCTTCAGGAGTTGTCACTTACTCAATTGCTCCCATGTTTTCTAGTTCCCCTGTTGTATCTTCCAGACAGAACTTGAGGGCTGTTGTAACTCTCCTTGAAAGATGCTGAGTTGGCCACATATTCTTAATCTACTCCAGGTGATCTTCACCAGAAATGTGAAAACATTTTGTAACTTTTTAGGACTTGCCAGCAGTCAGTAGCTTGGTGTCATGCAAAATACTGTAAATCTCTTCAGATGCACAAAGAATTAGCAGTCCAAGATTTTAACTTGTTGCAGCTGAGATGAGGGGATTCTTTCCCCAGCACTGATAACAGAAGTTTAGGTTTCTCGTTTAATGCTGTGGCAATTTCACTATTCTGCCATTGAGACTGGAAGAATTTTCAATTCATTTTCAAATCTGTCTTCATCTCTAAAAGAGCCGGTACTGGAATATTCAAAGTCATGGTGACTCACCCAGTAGTCAACATCCTGTGCGAAAGTGCAAAAATAAATTTTAGTTCTCTACTGTTTCTCACAGCGGCTGTCTCTCTTCCAGCTATCAAAGTCTGCTCTAACTGCACACTCCTGACACCCTATTCCCTGTGGTGGATAAAATGACTTCTGCTTCATGATCAATTTCTCTTTGTATGATGACTTTCTTGGATATGGAAAGCTTGCAAATAATTGTGTAGGATCTTTTTTCCCTTTTTATGAAAAGGGGACGTTTGAAGAAATACATTTGGGCTTCTTGATCAGTAAGGGAGAGATAGAGACTGTAATTTGTATAGAAGAAAAGATGGAAATT
Source organism: Sphyrna mokarran (assembly GCA_024679065.1). Taxonomy (NCBI): domain Eukaryota; kingdom Metazoa; phylum Chordata; class Chondrichthyes; order Carcharhiniformes; family Carcharhinidae; genus Sphyrna; species Sphyrna mokarran. The sequence goes on along the minus strand of JAGIQG010000038.1, from coordinate 9,968,457 downwards.
GTAACCTGTATATTAGTGTTTGAGTAAGAGAGACTTTTTAATGCGTTCAGGAGATTTATTTATCTTTTGGGTTTCTGGGTTGCTTTGCCTGTATTTTTCAAACACTCTAGGTAGCGGAGAGGCACCTGAGAATTATTTCTATGTGTCATGAGCAGCATTCAGCAAACCATTTCTTCAACAAGATGCAACTTTTTCATTGGGTTGGTTTGTGGTTAAATGTCAACCATTCTTTACTATCCAAGTGAAAGTTACACCAATGTTTGAGCAAAAAAGTCAGCAGCTTACATTTATATAATGCCTTTGATCGAGAAAAAAATCGCACTGTGTTTCACAAAAGTGCAATTTTGATTTGACTTATTATTATCATGTATTAATATACAGAAAAATATTGTTTCTTGCATGGTATACAGACAAAGCATACTGTTCATAGAGAAGTAAAGGAGAGGGTGCAGAATGTAATGTTACAGTCATAGCTAGGGTGTAGAGAAAGATCAGCTTAATGCTAGGTAGGTCCATTCAAAAGTCTGATGACAGCAGGAAGAGGCTGTTCTTGAACCGGCTGATATGTATCCTCAGACTTTTGTATCTTTTTTCTGGTGGAAGGGATAATGTCTGGGTTGCGTAGGGTCCTTGATTATTTTGGCTGCTTTGCCAAGGCAGCGGAAAGTGTAGACAATGTCAGTGGATGGGAAACTGGTTTGAGTGATGGACTGGGCTTTGTTAACGACCCTTTGTAGTTCCTTGCAGTCTTGGGCAGAGCAGGAGCCACACCAAGCTGTGACACAACCAGAAAGAATGCTTTCTATGTTGTATCTGTAGAAGTTGGTAAGAGTTATAGTGGACATGCCAAATTTCCTTAGTCTTCTGTGAAAGTAGAGGGGTTGTTGGGTTTCCTTAACTATATAGGTCTGCATAGAGAGACCAGGATAGGTTGTTGGTGATCTGAACACCTAAAAACTTGAAGCTCTTGACTATTTCTACTTTGTCTCCATTGATGTAGACAGGGGCATGCCCTTCAGTACGCTCCCTGAAGTCTATCTCCTTCGTTTCGTTGACATTGAGGGAGAGATTATTGTCGTTGCGCCAGTTCACCAGGTTCTCTGTCTCATTCCTGTATTGTCGCGTCATTGTTTGCGATCCGACCCACAATGGTGATGTCATCAGCAAACATGATGATAATTGAGTTGGAGGGGAATTTGGTTACAAAGTCAAAGGTTATAAGGAGTATAGTAGGGGGCTGAGGACACGGCCTTGCAGAGCACCAGTGTTGAGGATGATCATGGAGGAGGTGTTGTTGTCTATCTTTACTGACTGCGTTCTGTGGGTTAGGAAGTCTAGCATCCAGTTGCAGAAGGAGAAGCTGAGTCCAGGCCACAAAGTTTAGAGATGAGCCTCGTTGGAATAATGGTATTGAAGTCAGAACTTTAGTCTATGAATAGGAGCCCGACATAGATGTTATCTAGGTGTTCCAGGGTTTTGAGTGTCGGGCCAGGGAGATGGTGTCCGCTATTGACCTGTTGCAGCGATAAACAAACCGCAACGGATCCAGACAGTCTGGGAGGCAGGAATTGATTTGTGCCATGACTAATCTTTCAAAGTACTTCATGATGATGGCAATAGCAAATGGAGCAGAGATTCCCCTCTGTGCTGTGTGAATTGACCCAGACAGGCAGTGGTGGGCTGCTGCAAATAGCGTCCATGCTGCTGCTGGAAACGAGCAAGTCATTCAACGATGTTCTTGCTTCTAGTCGCTATCCATTGATGCCTGCTGGAAAATGGTTTTTGTGTCCGTGATCCTGTGGTTGAATTGCCCACAAGAGACTCTCAAGAACAATGCATGAACCGTGGCCACTTGGCTGAGGTAGGGAAATACATGGAGTTTGTACCCAGCAAGGAGGTGATATCTTTAAGGACAGAGTGGGGAAAAATCTACTGAGAGAATCATAGAATTCCTACAGTGCAGAATGAGGCCATTTGGCCCATCGAGTCTGCAGCAACTCTCCAACAGAACAATTTACCCAGGCCCACCAAATCCCCATAACCCCATGTATTTATCCTGCTAATCCACCAAACCTAAACATCTTGGGACGTTAAAGGGCAATTTAGCATGGCCAATCCACCCTAACCTACACATCTTTGGACTGTGGGAGGAAACTGGAGCACCAAGGAACCCTATGCAGACACGGGGAGAGTAAGTGCAAACTCCACACAGACAGCAACCCAAGGCTGAAATTGAACCCAGGTCCCTGGCGCTGTGAGGCAGCAGGGCTAACTCACTGCCACCATGTGAAAGGAAAGACCAAGAACAGTAAAAGATAATAGATGCTGTTACAATCTTAGAATAGTTACAGCACAAGAAGTCATTTGATCTGTCCTGTCAGTGGCCCTCTGAAGGAGCAATTCAGCTAATGTCACTCCCCTGCTGTTTTCCCTCTAGCTCAACATCTTCACAAAAGCACAGCTGAGACTGTGCACTGTCACAATAGTGAAACAGCATCTTACTCTCCCATAGTATGATGAGCCTATGAGAACTCCAGCATGCTTTTTATTTAAATAAAGGGTTCTTGCAGATGTCATAGCTATTTCTATTTGAGCAGCATTGCACATTGTGGATAATTGTATCCTTAATTAGCAAATACAAATATGATCTCAATATGCCTATTTCCATAGCATATATCATGTTCATGTCTATTGTGCATTGATGTGTCTGTATAGTGAGACTACCATAAAGTGCCTTAAATCATGACCATGCTTGCCCCATTTTGACTGAGCTATGACCTTTGTTTCTCTGTTAACCAATCAGAATCAAAGGTGATTTCAGTCCAGATGACGTTTTAACTAGTCTCATACTGAACAGAATTTTGGTGACAAATCTCAAAATCAACAAGTGCCTCAGGAATTTCCTGAGTTTTTAATGTGATGTGTCATATCAAACCCCAGAAAAAAATTGACGACTAATTTTGCCCACAAACACAAATCTGACCCTTGGCTTATTAACTTGTTTTCAGGGTGTCTCAGTAATTTGTAAAGCATATAAAAGCTATTTAAATGGTCAACTTGCAGAATTTGCCAACAGGTTTTCTAACTTTGATAGAATCATATCATATAAACAGTGCCAAAATTCGAATTTATTTAATGAACAGAGGATAAATAGGTAAGTGCCAAATTTTCTAGGATACAGTTCCTAGGTGTCCTCTGGTACCTCACCAGGGTGAACATTATGAATGAGCTTTTGACAGCCAAAATGCTATTAGGCAATTGCTGTTGGACCTGATTCTGTTGTCACTCGTCACTCAACGTCCATGTGTTTAAGTATTTTAATTTAAATTACAATGCTTCAACATTGTCAATAAATTAAAAACCAGCTGTAGTGCAAAGTTTACCACTAAACAAATCCACCTTTCAAAACAAGTTCCTTGTGCCAATCGTGCTGGTCAGGTTCAGGAATGGATTATCGGTGCCACTCACAATCTAACTGTTGCTTACGTTCTGGGCAGTAAACAAAGTCGCTATGTAAACCACTCTTAGGAATCTAGGGCCAACATTTTATAAGCGCATCCTCGCTCCTATGTTAAAGTAAACAATTTGCAGTAACTGCAGTGCTTTGAATTATTTTATTGAGAAACCTAGTTAGACAGTGAAGGACTGCACTGCACCGCACCCTGCCATGTTAGGAAACACTTGGAGAGAAGGCAAACTAAATGGGAGAAGTCGTAGTTTTGCTGTGAGTTGTAAAGTCAGTGGATTGATTTGTCAATCACTTTGGATCTATCCTGTATACCTTTTGTTTGAACAAAGATCCAGTGAATAAAGCATGTCCTACAGATTGCAAACTGTACAAGCCAGCATGTTACTGCATAGCCACTGATTCCACAGATGAGACTGCAATGTGATGTTTTAACAAGTATCAGAGGTGTGAAATGTTTCTTCTTTGACCGCTTGGCCCAGTTAGTTAGGAGTTAAATTGCCTTCACAGTCCTAAAGATCCAGAATCAAGTGTATTAATGAGACTCCAGCATGGGGTCAGATGGATACCTTGGTTGCCTTAAAAACAAGACTCAATTCAAGGTGATAGTGGGTAGCAATGGACAGGAATGGGCAGCAACTTTAATGTGCAATTGTCCATTCTCACTGAATGGGATGAACTAAAATTACCATATGGGTCAAGAGATTGAAATTGAGAATTTCCTTTTTGATTTCTTGAATCCAGCACCAGAGTCCAGAAATTGCAACTTGGCACATTAGAATATATTCCTACTTTCAGGATCCTCAATCTTTATTTATTTTGAATTCTGGATTGGTAGTTGCTGTGCGCTTCCAGTTTTTTTTTTAAACTTTTTTTTGTTTTTATTCCAATTCAATCAAATCAAATCCAATTCAGAGTTTGAACAAGTTGAGACATTCCCAATCCAAGCTGACAAGACAGGGCTCTCACCTCCTGCCTTGATCTTGATCTACATGATCCAAGCTGATTGGAGTAGGCATAGCTGCTCCACCTCCAAGGCTTGATCTCATTTGCATCTTAACCAAAAAGCTGAGATGCCTCTTTTAAAAATTGCTTCAAATGAAGCCGAAATGTAACCTAATGACTAATGACTTCAACAAGCACAGCATGTCGATACTACACTTGATCTTAGCTAAAAGGCCGAGAAGCAATTAAAGATGTTGAAATTGTTAGAGAAGTTGGAGTGGTGCCAAGCAAAAGCCCAAAGATTACCATGACGCTATTGTGCAAGGAATTGTAACATTACTTCATGTAGTACCACAATATGGTCTGGCACAGTGGTTAGTACTGCTGCCTCACAGCACCAGGGACCTGGGTTTGATTCTGGCTTTGGGTGACTGTCTGTCTGTATGGAGTTTGCATGTTCTCCCCATGTCTGTGTGGGTTTCCTCCAGATTTCTCCTACAGTCCAAAGATGTGCAGGTTATGTTGATTGGTTTTGCTAAGTTGTCCATTAGTATCCCAAGATGTGTAGGTTAGGGGGATTAGCCATGCTAAATTGCCTCTTAGTGTCCAAAGATGTGTAGGTTAGGAGGATTAATGAGGTAAATGTGAAGGGTGACAGGAATGGAGTGGACTTCAGAAGGATGCTCTGTCAGAGAATCAGTGCTGACTCAATGGGCCAAATGGCCACCTTCTGCACTACAGGGATTGTATGAATATGGTATAGTGAGTTGGAGCTCCCAATTCATGTCATTTTATCCTTTAGAGCCCTTTTTACTAGAAAAGTATTTGTATAAAGCATTGACTCCACTGTGTTGTTCCAACACTTATATAGATCAATATTTAAAAATGTTAAATGTTTCTTTGGATGATTCATTATTGTTTTACAGTATACACTATTTAAGCCATTCACTAGGTTATCTGAAAAGGCACTGTAAATCAGAGAATTAGTTTTTTTAATATTGCTTCTTGGGCAATGAGTGTCACTGGCAAGGCCAGCATTTATTACCCATTCCTAATTGCCCTTGAGAATGTGGTGGTAAGACAACTTCTTGAACCACGGCAGCCCCTGCAGTGTAAATACAATCAGTGCTGTTAGAAAGGAAGTTCCAGGATTTTGACCCAGTGAGTGAAGGATATAGTTCCAAGTCAGATATGTGGTTTTTGGGTATTTGAGAACATGGTGTTCCCGTGCGTTTGTTGCCCTTAGTTTTCAGTGGTCATGCGTTTGGAAGGTGCCATCAAAGGAACCTTGGCAAGTTTCTGCATGCATCTTGCAAATGGTACATTGGTCCTGCTGTGCACCTGTGATGGAAGGAATAATGTTTTAAGTGGTAAATTGGGTGCCAATTGTTGTGACGCTGGAGAGAATAACTATAGGTTGATGTTTATAAAATGCTGGAGAGGAAGCATTACATGGTCTGTTTAAAAGGTGGTGCTTTTTCTGTGCTTGGAAGGCTTAGAAAATGTAAGCACATAAGGACCCCCAAACAGAAACATTTATATCGAAAGGCCAGCAGTAGTTTTTAACAAAACAGGCTTTTGAATGTAGCCAATCAGTTTGAATTAGGCACTTAGATACCAAGAATCTATTAAATTTAAATTTGACAGTTTTGACAACCTAGGACCAATCCTATTGTGGGAAATATTGACAGGTCATTACAGGCATAAAAGAGGCCAGTGGGACAAAAAGGAGAAAGCAACTGCTACCTGCCACAGCTCTCAGTTCAAATCACCACCTAGAAAGCAAAGGTATCAAAGAAAGAAGTTCCAGACAAAAAAATCAACAGAGAAGATCCAGAATGTTCCAGAAGACACAAAACCTGTTCATAATTTAGAGTATAACTAAATTCTGTTTTTGTTAATGAGTGGGAATTGAACTATTTATTTGAACAGCATTCCGTTATAATCTTGTTTTATTCAGGAATAGTTAATAGTTAGAAGGAATTTATTTGGTTTGTTAATAGTTTGATTAATTTTTTTCACTGTTAGATAAATAAATTGTTATGTATTGATTTTCGAATGAGTGTTAGGGATTTATTTTGTATTTACCCCCCACTAAAAGTTGCTGAAGCGCAGGTCATTCCACTTCTGTTTCACTTTTTACAGATTAGAAGGCAAGGTGCTCCTTCTTTGGGTGTTTTGGTATTAGTTCTCAGAGTGGTGGGGGGGGGGAATCAACCTCCACTTTATAACACAATCAAGCAGGTTGCTTTTTCCTGGATGGTGTCAAGCTTCTTCAGTGTTGTTAGAGCTACACCCATTCAGGCAAGTGGAAAATATTCAATCACGTTCTTGACTCGTGTCCTTGTAGATGATGGACAGGCTTTGAGAAATCAGGTGAGTTACTTGCCTCTGACCAGCCCTTGTAGCCTTGTATTTAGAACATAGAACATAGAACATAGAACAATACAGCACAGAACAGGCCCTTCGGCCTTCGATGTTGTGCCGACCAAAATAAAAGCAATGCCCCTCCTAACTAAACCATTCCCTTCTCATCCATATACTTATCAACTAACCTCTTAAACGCCACCAAACTTGGCGCATCTACAACAGCTGCAGGCAGGGCATTCCACTCCCTAATCACTCTTTGAGTAAAGAACCTACCTCTGATATCCGTCCTATAACTCATACCCCTTAATTTAAAGCTGTGTCCCCTCGTGCTAGCTTTTTCCATCCTAGGAAAAAGGCTATCACTGTCCACCCTATCTAAACCTCTAATCATCTTATATGTTTCAATAAGATCCCCTCTTAGCCGCCTCCTTTCTAACGAAAACAACCTCAAATCCTTCAACCTCTCTTCATAGGACCTGCCCTCCATACCAGGCAACATCCTGGTAAACCTCCTCTGTACCCTCTCCAATGCCTCCACATCTTTCTTATAATGTGGGGACCAGAACTGCACACAATACTCCAAGTGCGGCCGCACTAGAGTTTTGTACAGTTGCAACATGATGCTGCGGCTCCTAAATTCAATCCCCCTACCAATAAAAGCTAAGACTCCATATGCCTTCTTAACAACTTTATCCACTTGACTGCCTACTTTCAGGGATCTATTGACACATACACCAAGATCCTTCTGTTCCTCAACACTATTAAGAGCCCTACCATTAGCCCTATACTCTACACATTTATTGTTCCTGCCAAAGTGCATTACCTCACACTTTTCCACATTTCCTCACATTTCCATAGCTGGTCCGCTCAAATTTCTGGTCAATGGTAATCTCCAGGATGTTGATAATACAGTTGAACGTCAAAAGGAAGATGGTTAGATTTTCTTGATGGAAATGTTCATTGTCTGGCACTATGCAGCATGAATGTTACTTCCTGTTTATCAGTCCAGGCCTGAATGATATCCAAGTCTTGCTGCACGTGATGTGGACTGTCTCAGTATATGAGGAGCTGTGAATGGTACTAAATGCTACCATTAGCAAATCACCCCATTTCTGATCTTGTGTTGGAGAGGTCAAAGCTGGTTGAGCCTAACCAACCGTATCCTGAGGAACTCTTGCAGCGATGTCCCAGAACTGAGATGATTGACCTTCAACCACAACAACCTTCCTTTGTGCCAGGTATGACTGCTCCAACCAATTGATTCTCTGATAACTCCCACTGACTTCAATTTTGCTAGGGCTCCTTGAGGCCACACTCAGTCAAATACTGTCTTAATGTCAAGGGCAGTCAGACTTGCCTCATCTCTAGAAATCAGCTCTTGTACATGTTTGGATCAAGGCTGTTGTGCATTTTAAAGTACCACAAATGTCCAGGCTAGACGTGTTTATCCTACATTAGTCACAAGCTTGTTTTTAGAAGCGCAGAAAATTTGTGATTCAGAAGAAGGCTATTCTGCCCATTATATCTGTGTTAGCTGAAAAGGGGTGTTTCAACCTAATCTTGCTTCCTGCTGTTAAACTGTAGGTTACAGTACTTCAAGTGCGTATAGAAGTATATTTTTTAAAATGTGCCTGTACCACATACCGTCCTTTCAGGCTGTGATTTCCGGACTCCCACCCCACTGAGGGGAAACAAACTCTCCAACCACCTCCCCACCCCCAATCCTTCTATCAATTACATTAAATCTATGAATCCTGGTTATTGACTTCTCTGCTAATGGAAATGGATCCTTCCTATCAACTCTATCAAGGCACCTCCCAATTTTATGTACCCTCAATTTCCTATATTTCAAAGAAAATAACCCCAGCCTATCCAATCTTTTTCCTCATTGCTAAATTTCTCTATTCCTAACAACCTCTTTGTAAACCTCTTCCTCTCTACCCTCTTTGTCAGATCACGTCTTTCCTATAATGAAGCCAGAGCTGTATTCAGTACTCTAGCTGTGATCTAACTCGTGTTTTGTACAGTTCAGTTCTTCCTTGCTCTTATGCTCTGTACCTTGGCTTCAAAAGGAAAGTGTCCCATATGTTTTTGCCATCTTAACATGTCCTGATACCTTTTGCTTTTTCTATCTGTCAATTAACATGGCTTGGACCAAATAACTGCTAGGCGGTTTCTGGGAGTCAATGTTTGTTGTAGAAAGAAGGTTGAGTAAGCTGTGATGCTACTTGAGTGGATTTTTAAACTTCATTGTTGCTATGAGTAGGAAAATGTTGCTGTATTTTGACAATTGCCATATTTGTGGATCAGATCCAAGATATTCTGACTCCTGTTGTGCAGTAATTTTAAGTGAGAATGGAGAGCACTCTCACAGGCACTGCAATATATGGATACCTATAGGAGTAGGCAAGTTTCCCATTTTACTTTTTGATTGTAAAGTCTTCTCATTTCATCATGCATTTTGTGCGGCCAGTTAGGTCTTTTCTTTGTGTTGCAAGATTGTTTTTTTTTATTTCTATACGTCTTTGCTCCCAACAACAGAAGTTGGCAAGATGAGAATTCTTTTAATCACAAGCTCCAGTGGTTGTCCCAGATTTGGAGGAGGCTCCAGAAAGAAGAGTGCAAGTTATCTTTACTCCAGGAACTATGTCCAATAGCCTAGTTAGTCCTTTCTAAATATCTCTGAGAAGCCTTGTCTTTGGCCCTGCTTCACAAAGAAGTGCCTAGGTGCCATTTCTTGGAATCCAGTTAAGTAGACAGCTTGTATTGCAGGGTGATTCATTTGTGTGGACATAAATTGAAATTTTAAATGCCGCTGAATTCCTAGTGACATGCTATAGATCAGTCAGTCTATGTGTGCCCAAATAGTTACCAATCACAGAGGCTTTGCTTGTAAGAGGCAAAAAGTGGGAGGCAATTACAAAGTGGTATTGTAGCTGGACTAGTAATCCTGAGACCTAATGTAATGCTCCGGAGGCTTTGAATCCCAGCATAGCAGATAGTGAAATATAAATTCAGTTAAAATCTGGAATTTAAAGGCCTAATAATGACCATGAAATCATTGGAGAATCATAGAATCCTTGCAGTGCTGAAGGGAGGCCATTTGGCCCATCAAGTCTGCACCAACCACAATCCCACTCAGGTCCTATTCCCGCATCCCACGTACTTACCCTGCTAATTTCCCTGATACTAAGAGGCAATTTAGCATGACCAATCCACCTAACCCAACATCTTTGGTCTGTGGGAAGAAAGCGGAGCATCTGGAGGAAACCCATGCAGACATGGGGAGAACGTGCAAACTCCACACAGTCACCTGAGGCCAGAATTGAACCTGGGTCCCTAGCGCTGTGAGGCAGCAGTGCTAATCATTATGCCACCTTGTTGCCCGTTGTCAGTTGCTGTAAAAATCCATCTGTTTCACTAATCTCTTTTAGGGAAGGAAATCATCCTTATCTTGATCTGGCCTGTTCTGTTCCATTCTTGTCTAATCATAGCCAGTAAGTCACTTGCAATAGCTTCTTTTCCTGCTGCTACACTCTGATGTTCCCCACCACCTCCTGTTTCTCATCTACATACTGCCCCTCGACAACATCATCTGAAATCACAGCATTAGTTTTCACGTGTACGCTGACAATACCCGAGCTCTACCTCACTATCTCTCTCAACTGCTCTACTGTTACTAAATTATCAGACTGCTGATCTGACATCAAGTACTAGATTAGCAGAAATTTTCCCCAATTAAATATTGGGAACACTGAAGCTATTAGTTTCAATCCTCGCTTCAAACTCCATTTACTACCTGCTGGTTCCTTCTCCCTCCCTCCCTGGCAAAAGCCTGAGATTAAACCAGTTTGTTCTCAACTCTGCTGTCACATTTGATCCTGAGATGAACTTCTGACTACGTAATACCATCACTACCTATTTCCATCTCATTCAACCTTGGTGACCTCTAGACTTGATCTTACAGTCCTGGCTGGTCTCTTGCATGCTACCCTCTATAAATTTAAGGGTATCAGAAATTACTTCCTACAACTTAATAGCAGCAGTTCCAGTCCTCTTACCCTTGTGATCATTGACCTACACTGGCTTTCGGTCAAGCAACATCTTGATTGTTAACTTTTTGTTTTCAAATATCAGCGCCAGAGAGCAGCATTCGATTCCCGGCTTGGGTCGCTGTCTTTGTGGAGTTTGTACGTTCTCCCCGTGTCTGTGTGGTTTCCTTCTGATGCTCCAGTTTCGTCCCATAGTCTATGCTAAATTGACCCTAGCTTTGGAAGGAATAGCAGCTAGATATGGGGGGGGGGTTACAGGGATAGGATGGGATTGTTGTCGGTGCAGGCTTGATAGGCCACATGGCCTCCTTCTGTACCGTAAGGGTCCTAATTGTGCAGTTCCAATTTCAAATGCTCTACCATTAGTGGTCAAACCTTCAGCTGCCTGGACTCCAAGCTCTGGGATAATCTCCCTATACCACTTTCTTTCTACCTTGCTTTCCTCCTTTTAAGGCACTGCTTGAAACCCACCTGTTTAACCAAGCTTTTGGTTATCTGACCTAATATCTCCTTGTGGTTTGGTATAATACTTTGTTTCATAATGGTCCTATGATACACTTTGGGGTGTTTCATTGTATTAAAGTTGCTATATAAGTTGTTGGCTAGACTGAAAGTCAGCACCTCTGCCTGTGCAATATCCTTTCAATACTGCACTAAGTGTCAGCCTAGACTTTTGATCCTAAATTTCGAAGTGGGTGTATTTTGCCATGTTATGAGAATAACTTTAAAATTGTCTTCTGAGAATTTGTATTAAGTGACGAGGCCAGGATGTCTCTTTTAGTGCTCCTAAAATACATTTGTTGAGATTAATAGCAGAGGCTTATCTAAATGTTGGCGAGAGCTCCTCTGAACATTTTTCCCTTTTTACTTTTAAAGTTGCAAACGCACCATCTTTCATGCTCCTCCCTGCATCCTCCTTGTGTTGAAAAGAAGACCCATTGTACTGTCTTCTATCTGAACTCATTCTTCCCAAGTTCTCAAAAGTGTGGAATTCCTAATTCCCTTGATCTTCCCTACTCCTAAAATCATTTCAAACTATACCTTAATGCCATGTAGTCACAAACACCTATCTTTTTAAATGTTGGTGTCATTCACATCTGTTTCAGTGTAAATTGTGCCAGGACACTTATTTTGCATTGTAGCATGCCATGTTCATGATTTCCAGGCACTCTTGTTTTACACTAGGGATATTTATAAAATATTATTTGTTTCTACAATCTGGCTAGAATTTACCATCCTGAAAAACTGGTGGTAGGCTGCCATTTAGGAAGCAGTTTGATAAAGCAGAGTAGTTTTAGAAAGCAGTTAATGTGGGCTAGTGTCAATGCCCAAATTTCTTTCCTGATGTGACATCTGTAAGCCAGTTGTGCTTTTATTGACAATCAACAACTTCGTGGACACTTGTATTAAAACCAACTTTTTATTTCCAGACTTTTAAAAATGAGTTCAGTTCTTAAATTGCCATAGTTGGATTTGAATTCTGATTGTCTAGGTTATTAGTTGAGACCTCTGGCTAGTTCATTGATGTAACCAATGCACTTCTGTACCCCATTGAAATAGCAATATTTTTTATTTGAGGTCACGGGACACTTGTGATAAGATCTGCATGTTGATAAAGATGTCAGTTGCATGAAAATAACATCAAGAACAAGAAACGTTCTACTATGCAGTATCACTGACCAATCAATTGAAGTTGATGTTTTTGCCATTGTGATCATTGTGCATATAATCCAAAAGCAGACAAGATACTGAAAAATCCACGTCGTGATTGCCATGTAATTCAACCCAAGGAGCAATTCTGCCTATCTCCCCATTACCAGTTGCCTTTAGCAAGCCTGCTGCACTGTGTATCTTTGAGTTCTGAGTACTGCTGTAGCTGATTGTGAAATATCGCCAGAGCTGAGAGTCCATGCTCTCCACACCTCTTCTCTCAGCTTTCTCATGCTGAGCTGAAGCGAGTCAGTGTAGAAAAAAAACAAGGAAAAGAGCCTTATGAAAATTACAAGGCTGATGTTTTTTAGTGTCCTGCCCAACTCTGTATTGTGGTGCATTCCCTTACCTCCATTTAGTTGTAGAATCATAGACATAGAACCATTATGGCACAGAAGAAGGTCATTTGGCTAATCAAGTGCATGCTGGCTTGCTCTATAGAGTAGTTCAGTCAGTCCCATTCCCCTGCACTATACCCATAGTCCTGCAAATTTATTTCACTCAATTTTCCCAATTTCCTTTGAAATCATTAATCATCTTTGACATGACTTTGTTCATCTGACCTAATATCTCCTGATGTGACTCAATGTCATTTTAAAATTGTATTTCTTTGTGAGGTATGGGTGTCACTGGGTAGGCCAGGATTTGTTGCTCATTCCCATTGCCTTTGAGAAGGTGGTGGTGAACAGAGTGCCAGAATTTTAACTCTGTCAGCAGTGAAGGAATGGCTGATATATTTCCAAATCAAGATGGTATGTGGCTCGGAGGGGGATTTTGCAGGTGGCGATGTTCCTCTTTTTTTTTTTAATTCATTCATGGGACATGAGTGTCTATGGCTGGCCAGCATTTATTGCCCATCCCTAGTTGCCATTGAGAAGATGGTGGTGAGCTGCCTCCTTGAATCGCTGCAGTCCATGTTTTGTGGGTTGACCCACAATGCCATTAGGGAGGAAATTCCAGGATTTTGATGCAGCGACTGTGAAGGAACGGCTGATATATTTCCAAGTCAGGATGGTGAGTGGCTTGGAGGGGAACTTGCAGGTAGTGGTGTTTCCATGTGTCAGCTGACTTTATCCTTCTAGATGGAAGTGATCGTGGGGTTTGGAAGGTGCTGGCTAAGGATCTTTTGGTGAATTGCTGCCGTGCATCTTGTGGATAGTAGCAGCAGTGTGTCCTGAGCGTCGATGATGGAGGGAGTGAGTCCATAGACCTATAATCCATAGATCTATAAACATAGACAGGGATCACGGGTAGAGGTGGGAACATCGGGGTGGTGGTGCAGGCTCGTTGGGCCGAAGGGCCTGTTTCCTGTGCTGTTTTGTTCTTTGTTCTTGGAATGTTTGTGGATGGGGTGCCAATCAAGTGGGGCTGCTTTCTCCTGGATGGTGTCAAGTTCTTGAGTGCTGTTGGAGCTGCACCCATCCAGGCAAGTGGGGAGTATTCCATCACACCCCTGACTTGTGCCTTGTAGATGGTGGATAGGCTTTGGGGAGTCAGGAGGTGAAATATTCGCTGTAGTATTCCTAGCCTCTGGCTTGCTCTTGTAGCCACAGGGTTTATGTGGTGAGTCCAGTTGAGTTTCTGGCCAATGGTAACCCCAAGGATGTTGACAGTGGGGGATTCAGTGATGGTTATACCATTGAACATCAAATGGTTAGAGTGTCTCTTATTGATGTTGGTCATTGCCTGGCACTTGTGTATCGCAAATATTACTTGCCACTTATCATGCCAAGCCTGGATATTGTCCAGTTCTTGCTGCATTTGGATATGGACTGCTTCAATATCTGACGAGTTGTGAATGGTGCTGAACATTGTGCAATCATCAGTGAACATTCCCATTCTGACCTTATGGAAGGAAGATCATTGATAAAGGAATTGAAAATGGTTAGGCCTGGGCCACTAACCCTGAGGGAGATCTGCAGAGATGTCCTGGATCTGAAGTGACTGACCCTTCACAACCACAACTACCTTCGTTTGGTTTGACTCTCACCAGCAGAGAGTATTCCCCTGATTCCCATCGATTCCAGTTTCATCAGGGTTCCTTGATGTTACACTCGGTCAAATGCGGCCTTGATGTCAAGGGCTATCACTCTCACCTCAGCTCTGGAATTCAGCTCTTTTGTCCATGTTTGAAGCTGTAATGAGGTCAGGAGCTGAGTGACCCTGGCGAAACCCAAACTGGACGTCGCTGAGCAGGTGCTGTTTGATAGCTCTGTCGATGACCCCTTCCATCACTTTACTGATGATCGATAGTGGACTGATTGGGCAGTAATTGGCTGGGTTGGGTTTGTCCTGCTTTTTGTGTACAGGACATACCTGGGCAATTTTCCACATTGTTGGGTAGATGCCAGTGTTGTAAGTGTACTGGAAGAGCTTGGCTAGGGGAGTGACATGTTCTGGAGCACAGGTCTTCAGTGCTATTGCTGGAATGTTATCAGGTCCCATTGCCTTTGCAGCATCCGGTGTCTTCAGCTGTTTCTCTATATCACCTGGAGTGAATCGAATTGGCTGGAGACTGGCATCTGAGACGTGGGGGCCACTGGAGGAGGCCGAGATGGATCATCCATTCGGCACTTCTGGCTGAAGATTGCTGCAAATACTTCAGCCTTATCTATGCATATGTTGTGCCTTGTCCTTCTAGGTGGTAGGGGTCGTGGGTTTGGGAATTGATGTTAAAGGAGCCTTGGTGAGTTGCTGCGGTGCATCTTGTAGATGGTGCACACTGCTGCTACTGTGTGTCATTGGTGGAGGGAGTGAATATTTATTGTGGTGAATGTGATACTAATTCACTGGGCTCCTTTGCCCTGAAAAATATCTTTTTTTTTCTCCTTTTTTTCTATTTTCTTTCCATTAGCCCCAGCACCTTTACTGATTGAGAGGTTGCACTTAGGATTTGCCAGTACTATATTCTAGCCATTCATGATGGGGTGCAACAAAGTGACCTGGATCTACCACGCCATCCTACAATATATTGGATCTCTTGACCCTCTGACCATGACTGAATGTTCTTTTCTTTGTGTCCTCTTAGCTTTGATCACTTGCAGCAAAGCAGCTCTTTCTACAAGAATAAATTTTAACTCAGAAAGTTACATCAATATCTGTGCCTTGCATATGGGATCATTTTTAATTGCTGAGCAACAATTAGTACCAAATGTCATTGCTTGAATGCTGCATTCTCTTCCCAATAGCTGTCTTGATGACCGTCATCCTGTGGTTCAACGTCTCTCTCTCTTCCTCTCTCAATCTTTAGCCATGGCTGTCTCTCTCTCTCTCCCCTTGTCTGTGTGTGTCTCTCTCGCCCCTTGTCTGTGTGTGTCTCTCTCGCCCCTTGTCTGTGTGTGTCTCTCTCGCCCCTTGTCTGTGTGTGTCTCTCTCGCCCCTTGTCTGTGTGTGTCTCTCTCGCCCCTTGTCTGTGTGTCTCTCTCTCGCCCCTTGTCTGTGTGTCTCTCTCTCGCCCCTTGTCTGTGTGTGTCTCTCTCGCCCCTTGTCGTGTGTGTCTCTCTCGCCCCTTGTCTGTGTGTGTCTCTCTCCGCCCCTTGTCTGTGTGTGTCTCTCTCGCCCCTTGTCTGTGTGTGTCTCTCTCGCCCCTTGTCTGTGTGTGTCTCTCTCGCCCCTTGTCTGTGTGTGTCTCTCTCGCCCCTTGTCTGTGTGTGTCTCTCTCTCTCTCGCCCCTTGTCTGTGTGTCTCTCTCGCCCCTTGTCTGTGTTGTCTGTGTGTCTCTCTCTCTCTCGCCCTTGTCTGTGTGTCTCTCTCTCTCTCGCCCCTTGTCTGTGTGTCTCTCTCTCTCTCGCCCTTGTCTGTGTGTCTCTCTCTCTCGCCCTTGTCTGTGTCTCTCTCTCTCTCGCCCCTTGTCTGTGTCTCTCTCTCTCTCGCCCCTTGTCTGTGTCTCTCTCTCTCTCGCCCCTTGTCTCTCTCTCTCTCTCGCCCCTTGTGTCTCTCTCTCTCTCCTCTCTCTCTCTCTCTCTCTCTCTCTCTCTCTCTCTCTCTCTCTCTCTCTCTCCCCCCCTTGCCTGTCTGCCTCTCTCTCTCTCTCTCTCTCTCTCCCTCCATCCCCTTGCCTGTCTCTCTCTCTCTCTCCTCCTTCTCTCCCTCCATCCCCTTGTCTGTCTGTCTCTCTCTCTCCCTCCCCTTGTCTGTCTCTCTCTCTCCCTCCCCTTGTCTGTCTCTCTCCCTCCCCTTGTCTGTTCTCTCTCTCCCTCCATCCCCTTGTCTGTCTGTCTCTCTCTCTCCCTCCCCTTGTCTGTCTCTCTCTCTCCCTCCCCTTGTCTGTCTCTCTCCCTCCCCTTGTCTGTCTCTCCCTCTCTCCCTCCCCTTGTCTGTCTCTCCCTCTCTCCCTCCCCTTGTCTGTCTCTCCCTCTCTCCCTCCCCTTGTCTGTCTCTCCCTCTCTCCCTCCCCTTGTCTGTCTCTCCCTCTCTCCCTCCCCTTGTCTGTCTCTCCTCTCTCCCTCCCTTGTCTGTCTCTCCCTCTCTCCCTCCCCTTGTCTGTCTCTCCCTCTCTCCCTCCCCTTGTCTGTCTCTCCCTCTCTCCTCCCCTTGTCTGTCTCTCCCTCTCTCCCCTCCCCTTGTCTGTCTCTCCCTCTCTCCTCCCCTTGTCTGTCTCTCCCTCTCTCCCCCCTTGTCTGTCCTCTCCCTCTCTCCCTCCCTTGTCTGTCTCTCCCTCTCTCCCTCCCCTTGTTGTCTCTCCCTCCTCCCCTTGTCTGTCTCTCCCTCTCTCCCTCCCCTTGTCTGTCTCCCCTCTCTCCTCCCCTTGTCTGTCTCTCCCTCTCTCTCCCTCCCTTGTCTGTCTCTCCCTCTCCCTCTCTCCCTCCCCTTGTCTCTCTCTCTCTCTCTCTCCCTCCCCTTGTCCTCTCTCTCTCTCTCTCTCTCCTCCCCTTGTCCTCTCTCTCTCTCTCTCTCTCTCTCCCTCCCCTTGTCTCTCTCTCTCTCTCTCCCTCTCCCTTGTCTCTCTCCCTCTCTCCCTCCCCCTTGTCTTCTCTCCCTCTCTCCCTCCCCTTGTCTGTCTCTCCCTCTCTCCCCCCTGTCCTCCCTCTCTCCCTCCCCTTGTCTCTCTCTCTCTCTCTCTCTCTCCTTGTCTCTCTCTCTCTCCCCCTCCCCTTGTCTCTCTCTCTCTCTCCCCCCTTGTCTGTCTCTCTCTCTCTCTCTCTCTCCCCCCTGTCTGTCTCTCTCTCTCTCTCTCCCCCCTTGTCTGTCTCTCTCTCTCTCTCCCCCCTTGTCTGTCTCTCTCTTCTCTTCTCTCCCCCTTGTCTGTCTCTCTCTCTCTCTCTCCCCTTGTCTGTCTCTCTCTCTCTCTCTCTCTCTCTCCCCCCTTGTCTGTGTCTCTCTCTCTCTCTCTCCCCCCTTGTCTGTGTGTGTGTCTCTCTCTCTCTCCCCCCTTGTCTGTGTCTCTCTCCCTCTCTCTCTCTCCCTCCCCTTACACAATCCCGCACTTCAAGACCTTCTGCTATCCCACCAGGGAAACACTTTTGTGCTGGGCTTCCAGCCTGTTTTAATGCCATTGGTATCACCAGCAAAAACCTGAGTTTGATTGGCACCCTCTGCCAGGTCACGACAAGAAGGACCAATTCAGCCAGTAGGTGATACAGCATTTTTAAAATTGTTTTCTAAATTGGTTAAAATATTACATTTTGTGTTATTGATTAATGGCCACAGTGATTCTGATTTGCAACAATGTATTGCTGGTTTATTCATGATGTTCAAATTACATGTTGTGCAAGGTGCCTTTTAATCGTATGATTTGGATGGTACAAAAATAGCAAAATATTGCATTGCTGGAAATCTGAGACAAAAAGTCCAGGAAATGCTGCCAGTACTCAGCAGGTCAGATGGCACCTGTGGAAATTACATACAAGATGGGATTGCTTTTAATTTGGAAATGGGTTCTCACAGTGGGATGAGCAGAATACAAGGTGATAGGGATCACCCCCCCACCCCCAAATTATGCATCGTTTCTCCACCCACTCCATTTCAGCTCCCAGTCTCATTAGCACTTGATATGGCTGCCTTCTGCTCAAAACTGTTAGTCAGGAACAGCAATTTGGGTGGGATTTGAGGTTGCCGTAGTCCCTAGGAATCAATCTCTGTAATAAAGTTAGTGTTGGGTGTGGGTAGCTGGTGTTGAAGGGAAATGCTGAAAGTGAGAGATCCCAGGTTTCTAAATAGAGCATGGTGAGCATTCCTTCTCCTTCTGCGTCAGGTCAATCAATCAGACTAGTTAATATTATTATGAATTTTAATGATTTGATATTTAACTTGGTAAACGTAAGAAAGTTTGTTTTTGTGTAGTGTGGGCACCAGTCATATTACAGAGTAACAATAGTTTTTGATCTTCTGATTGGCATTGATTGGTACATCTTCATGTCTAATGCCTAATTAGCATTTTAACTGGAATTATTGTTGCACTGAGTATAATGGCTTTAAATTAAACTGAAGTTCAGTCCAAATACTGATTTTTAAACTGAGCACGCAGAGTGAATGGCCATGAAATGAGGAAATGGTTTGTTTGTTGCAGATTGCTGAATTGTGGCCCATCCTATCACCCACCTCTTGTATGTGATTGGCCACTATTGGTTCTATACTGCACTGTGGGGCATTTTTGAGCAATCGATTCAGCTGGAAAAATGTTGTGTGCCATGGGAATTGAATTATGCCATGTTACTGCAAAGATTAGGAGCCACTGTTCTAGATGGTAGTGCTAATGAGTTTGCAAGATGCTGTTGATGGAGCCTTGGTGAGTTCCTGCAGTACATTTTGCAGATGGTACACACTGTTGCCAGTGTGTCGTGGTGGAGGGAGTGAAGTTTGTGACAGGGGTAACAATCAAGTGAGCTGCTTTACCTGGTCCAGTTCAATTTCTGGTCAATGGTAAGCCCTAGAATGTTGATGATGAGGGATTCTGCAATGCTAATGTCAAGGAGAGATGTTTAGACGCTCTATTGTGGGAAATAACCATTGCCTGGAACCTGTGTCATGCGAATGTTAATTGGCACTTATCAACCCAAGCCTGGATATTGTCCCAGTTTTACTACATGTGGACAGGGACTGTTTCAGTATCTGAGGAGTTGCAAATGTGCTGAACATTGTCCAAACATCCCCATTTCTGACATGATGAATGGAAGGTAATTGAAGTAGCTGAAGATGGTTGGGCCTTAGACAGTGCCCGAAGAAACTTCTGCAGTGACCTCCTAGAACTGTGATGATTGACCTCCAATAACCACAATCAGTTTTGCTAGGACTCCATGATGTCACACTTGGTTAAATGCTGCCTTAATATCAAGGGAAATTATTCTCACCTCACCTTTGGAGTTCAGCATTTTTTTTGTCCATGTTTGATCCAAACCTGTAATGAGGTCAGGAGCTGATTTGCATCAGTGAGCAAGTTTATTGCTGAGTAAGTGTCACTTGATAAGTGCTGTTGGTGACTCCTTTCATCACCTTTGCCTTAAAACATTTCAACTAGATTAGTCAATTACGAGCATGATGGACAAGGGTGCCTCTGAATGTATTGGCTTTAAGCAGGCCTTTGCTAGGAGCTGGATTTAGATTCAAAATGAGTCGACACAAATAACCGTTTTGCAAATTGGCTACAAGAGAAAAAAAACTTGCACTTCTGTAGTACCGTTCATGAGTACAGAGTATCCCAAAATTCTTTACAGCCAGTAAGACTTTCGAAGTGCAGTTATGACATATGAAACCTGGCAACCAATTCCATATAGCAAGGTTCCACAAACAGCAATGTGACAATGGTCAGATGATGTGTTGAGGGACAAATAATGGAACCAGGACACAGGAGAATTCCCCTGTTCTTTTAGTAATGTCATGGGATTTTTAATTTCTCAAAACGAAACTTAATGCGATACTTCCTCTCTACTGCACTGGGAATGTTGGCCTGGATTGCATGCTCAAATCTCTGAAATGAGACTCAAACTAGCACAGTTTGACTCGGGCAAGTGAGCCATGGCTCCGTGTGATAGAAGACCGAGAAATAAAACTTAATATGCTTGCCACAAGTGTTAATGGTTTATCTGTGTTGTCAGCTGGCTAGCATAAAAGTTGCAGTGAATCCATTGAGAGGAATTTTCCTTGGGTAAAGGGTGGGAGAACCTTGTGTTGAGTCTTCATTTCAGTATGGGAACACGTGTCAGTGTTCCAGGTGGCTCAGTGGTCCTATATATTGATGCCTTTCGGAGCTATACAGATCAGGAAGCCCCTGGTCTGAGTGAGATGATTTGTGTCACAGCAACGGTTAGTTTTAAATACTTGGGTCCCATTCCTTCACATATTTGTAATGCTGTGTAATACTTTGGTGTTCTAATTGATTTCAGATTTGCATTGTAATGTTGTAATTATATTCATAATTCCAAGTACTCTTGCCCTTAATTTGCTATTGCTATTTTGTTTTTGTTGTTTTGAATAATTGAATTCTAATTTTTGAAGGTGTTAAGACAAACTTACTGAGACCAAGCCTGATCTCTGACTTGCCAATATAACCCTGATCCCCTAACCATCGCTCCAGGGATCTGTTCTGATGAAGGGTCACTGACCTAAAACAGTAACCATTTCTCTCTCCATGATGCTGCCAGACCTGTTGAGCGTTTTCAGCATTTTCTATTTTTGCCCAAGGTCTGTAATGTAGTTGCATTTGCTCAGCTATTCTAACTTTCCCATGCATCTGATCTTACTGGTTCTTGCACCTTTAGCAGCTGGGGCTTGCTAATAAGTGAGTTACTTTCAGACTTCTGCCCATTCTTCTCTTGAAATGCCCAGAAGGGCCCAGTGAGATTACTGCCTGCTCCTGCCACTGTTGATCAATTGCATTGTGAGAAGACATGTATGTGCTTGAATTTCAACCACATGGCCATTCTCATCTATGAATATAGGCAACGATTGAGAGCTAGCTATTCCACTGTGAGGAACATCATCGCCAAGCCCAATCATTTTCACCCTTAATGTCCACTGTCTAGCAGAGGACACACTGGATAGCAATCAGAAGTGAAATTCCTAGTTACTTCCTTCTCAACCTGTAGCAATTTGGATTAGCTAATTCAACATAAATTAGAATTGAACCTGGGTCATAACATACCAGCTGGTAAATGTTATGGCCCAACTGGTATAACATTGTTGTACCACAAGCATTTACATAAGGAATCATTAAGGAACTCTGTCATTGTCTGACTTGTCTTAAGAGATTGAACAAGGGCAGAAGAGTATTTATTTAATTGCATGGTTTGGCAAATTGGCTATTTCTACAGTATAGTCTATTTTAATCAAACACACTGTCTTAACTGCATATGTCCAAATGCCACACTGCTGTTCGAAAGATTCAAAAATTCCCACTGAAACACTTGATAACTAGCTGCACACACAGTCCTCCTCCAAGCTCTTTTTTTGAATATAATTTGCAGAGATGGTGGAGGTAATTCAACACAGATCCAGATCTATAAATACATTGAACGACTTCAACAGGTTCATCCTTCTAGAATTTAATATGTAAACTGGATCTCAAAAATCGGACACAGGACCTGGTCACAGATATGCATATATTTTGCTCTTATTTGGTGCATATATGCTTACTCCCCTCCCCTGTCTTCTTGCCTCTACCCAAAAACTTTTCCCAATCACATTTTACTTTTTATCTATATATGTGGTCTCCTTCTTCTACATAACATTCTTCAAGGTGAATTATGGACTTCTTGTTGAGGTTCCTGCCAATCCAATTTGCAGTAATGTAGCTATCCAGGAGACTTAGGGAATTGTCTTACTCCTCCTCTGTGTAACTTAATAACTATGTTACTATGATTTTAGCAACTAAAATCAGAAACATGGGTATTAAGGGATACTGGTAATGGCACACTCTGTATTAACTGTTTCACTGTACCACAAAACAATCTAAGATCAAGTAATAAGCATATGTTACATAGATCATGAGTGGAATTCTATGGAATCTTCTGGAGTTTTGAATAGCTTGTCACATTTACCCAGTCCCCGCTAGAATGATGCCATAAATTTCTGCCCATGGAATGAAAGTTGATCTGGTATATATTTTTCTGGTCCCTAAAATCATATTTTGCATATGCTCCCAACCTATAAGTCAAGCCCCCTTTTCAGTCACAGCATTCTAGACTAACATTAGTAATCACCCTCAATTTTTCACCCCATAAATGCATGTTTTACTTTCTGGTGTCTTATAACTGCTCTCGAGATCGAGTAGATGTTCCTGGCTGAGTTGCAAAGATGTGCCCGAGTATGTAAGACCCTCCCCCCCATAACAAATAGCAAAGAGAAATGGATGTTGAACAAAATTAATGAATTGCAAAGTTGGTTTCAAGCTAAAACTCGTAAAATTTGTTAATTAGTCAAATAACTGTGCTGCAGCAAGGAATTCAACGTTAGTGAAAACTGAGAGAATGAAATGAGGAAGAATCTTTCCCTAAGAAAATGCCAAAGACCAAATGCACCATGGAAACAGGGATCAGCTACTGGTCTGATCTTGAGGGACGTATATTGGAATGGGTACTGCAAACTGTCAGAATAATTTCATTGTTACCAGAAATGCAGTGAATATATATGCACTTAAGTGGGCCAAATCAAACCCAGAGTCCAGCAAAATCAACAGCTTGTTGCTGGGGCCACTTTATGGAATGAAAATATCTGGTGTTGTGACATAAGATCTAAATTGCTCAGTGATTACTAAAAGAACTTGATCCAAAATTACCATTTACCAACGATTTCAGCAGACGGCGCCAAAAGCACGAGTACCCATTATATATACCACATCAGCAAGATGGATGGCCAGCAACCTCACTGTGGAGTGGAAAGTTTCAAAAACAAAGTGAAAGTTGCAGGATATGAGAAGACAAGATTCATAGAACTTGTTTGCATAGTCAAATGGATCAAAATTAAAGCCTATGATAATTTTCAAGAAGTAAAACCATGCTGAAAATCTAGCTCCACAGCAGGAGTTTTGTGCAATCCATGACCATGATTGGATGGATGAGGATGGAGTGAAATTATGAACTGATCATGGGTGGGATTTACCATGCCCCTTGTGGCGTGATTTGTGGAAGTGGCATGCCATTGGTTAGTGGCAGGATCTTCTGGTCCTGCCACTGTCGACAGGATTTCCCATTGTTTGCACCCTTACTGCTGGGGGAAGCAGTTTTAATGTGGGACATGCTCCAATCCATATAACCAATGAGACCACAAGGTACCTACAAAGAAATAACACCCATATTGCAATCATACCAGGGACCTAATGTCTGTAGCTCGACATTTGGGTGTGTGTCTCAACAAACCATTCAAGGACCATATTCATACCAAATAGAATAAGTAGATGATATATGGAGAAAAACCTTATTTGGAAATTTATGCTGCCCTATTTGCTATTTTGTGTGGTTTTGCCACCCTATCCTGGAGTGCTATTAGTGCACCAACTGTCATTAGCTAGTTCAAAGAATGCACACTATCCAATTCAGTGGGTGTAGAGGAAGATGATTTGTTGTGGAGAGATGATTCTGAAGCAAAACACCACTTCTGATCCAGAGCAAGATTCTTGTGATGGTACCATAGCCAAAGTGACTAGGGTTTAATTTGATACACTGTTTGCATTGGATGCCAAAGACAATGAACTTGACAGATTTTCAATCTCTCTTATTGTTGTTAAACATGTCTTTGCACAATTAATTTATTCAATAAACCATGTCAAATTGATTTAACTGCCTGTTTTAACGTCTTAAAATGACAACTATGCATACCAGTGATTTACATTTTAAGTCAGTGCCTACTTTTTGGAAGGCTTCAAATGTCAACCTATGCACAATTGGTTGACATTAGTTCTTTTAAAGTTCTTTTGTTGAAAAGGAAAAATAAAAAGTGAGTTTGGTGGCACAGTCATCCAGGAACAAATGTTGCATCGTCTACAATAATCATTTCCAACCGAAATGAATTATTTGGTTCTTCATTTTGATAAGATTATTTTTTACAAACGTATGAATTAGGAGCAAGGGTAGGCCACTCGGCCCCTTGAGCCTAATCCATCATTCAACGAGATCATTGGCTGATCTGATTGTGACCTCAACTCCACATTCCAAACTGCCCCTGATAACTTTTCACCCCCTTGCTTATCAAGAATCCAATTCCGCCTTAAAAATGTTCAAAGACTCTGCTTCCACTGCTTTTTGAGGAAGAAGCTCCAGAGACTTGCCAACCTCTAAGAGAAAAAAAATTCTCCTCACCTCTGTCCTATGAGAGTGACCCCTTTATTTTAAACAGTGACCCCAAGTTCTAAATCCTCCCACAACAGGAAACAACCTCTCAACGCCCACTCTATACAAAAAGGTTTGAATCAAGTCACCTCTACTCCAGCAGATACAAACCTAGTCTGCTTAACCTTTCCTCATAAGACAACCGGCCCAATCCAGGTATTAATTTAGTATACTGTCTCTGAACTACTACCAATGCATTTACTTAACTAAGGGGTCAATACTGTATTTAATATTTCAGACGTGGGCTGGAATTCTCCAGCCATTCTTGCTTCACTGCTGCTGCCAGTGAGAATGGAGAATTTGGCGCTCAGACAGATCTCTGTTCACTGTAGTGGGACGGGAGAATCCCAGCTCCGGGTGAGGTCAGAGAATCTGGCCCATGATTTCGCCAAAGTGCTGCATAACTGAAACATAACCTCCCTACTTCTGTGTTCAATTTCCCCACAATAAGCAATAACGTATTAGTTTTTCTAATTGCTTTATGATTCATGCACTGGGATCCCTAGATCCCTCTGCACCTTTGAGTGCTGCAATTTCTCCCTATTTAGAAATATGCTTTTTTTTTTATTTTTCCTGCCAAAATGGATAATTTCACATTTTCCCACATTGGTCAATGGTCTCCATGTCATATCTTTGCCCACTCACTTAATCCATCTATCTCCCTTTGGAGCCTCCTCATGTCCTCTTCACATCTGACTATCCTACCTATATCTGCATCATCAACAAATTTAGCAACCATATCCTCAGTCCTTTTATCCAGGTCATTTACATAAATTGTAAAAAGTTGAGGTCCCAGCGCTGATCCCTGTGGCATACCACTCATTACATCTTGCCAACCTGAAGTGACCCATTTATACCAATTCTATGGCTAGCTAAGGGGAAACAATCTTCTATCCATGCTGATATGTTATCTTCTACACCATAAGCTTTTTATTTGCTGCAAAACCTTTGATGTGACACCTTATCAAATACCTTCTGAAAACCCATGTGACACAATGCCTCTGAAGCTTGGTGAACCATGTGTTTTTAAAAAGTGAGCTCATAGCCCGTAAGAAGGGAACATATGTAACAATCTTTTTAACATCTAGTTCCGAGAAATCTGGGTGACCATTTAATTGAAGATATATAATTGATGTACCTCCTCTGAGATTGTGTGATTGGATGCTATGCAGTCTGAATTGGGGTAGCACTAAATTGCTTGTGACTATTGCGTGAAGCCATGATCAGTGATGCAGAGACATGGAGCAAAGTAGAGGAAGCAGTATACAATATTGTCAGTTTCTCCACACAGCCACACTGCTTATTTCAAGTTTTACTCTGCTTATTTTTAAAAATGAGACTGGCATCATTCCCCCATCCGAGTACTGTACAATCAGGTCATTCAAGGTGATCTCTGGTTGTTTTTAACCACTCCCTGTGACAAAGCATTCTGTATATTAACAACTCAAATCAATTTCTCCTGGCCCATGCCCTCACTTTCTTGATAAAGATTTCAAATTGGAAGTCCCTTGATACTGTCCTTTAACCACAAGTATTGGTCTTTTCCTGTTCATCTGATCCTTTCATGAATTTAGAAACCTCATCTTAATATTTTCTACTTAAGTTGAAATGGTCCCAGTGTCTTAAAATCTCACTTTATAATTATAGTTCTCATCATCCTGGGGAATCTATGCTATATGCTTTTTATTGCTTCAATGTTCTTTAATGGGACAACCACGCCTGAAAACAAGTGCTTTGCATTTGAACTATTTTTGACCTTTTCTAATGGCTTCATCTATCTATACTCACACATAAGCAACTGCATAAGAATTCTTAAGTCTCTATTCCTTCTCACCCTTAAGCATCTTTCTACTGAGTTTATTATTTCCATTCCTTTTCTCCTAAAATACTTTACCTCTCAATTTTGCACATGCCAGTTGCACCTGTCACCTGTCTGCCCATTTCTAGCTTGGCTGTTTCTTCCTACAGTCAGTGTTTGTCGTATCCCTAACTTTGTCATCAGCAAATTTTAACATGATCTCGATCCTCGAAATGAGTCTTCTGCCTTAACTAAGTGAGAATTACTAACTGTCTGTCTGGCAAACAGGAATGGGATTTTGAAATGGCAAGAGAGCATTGTGGAACCTGAAGGAACCATTTCATTTCACTTGGATAGGTGGTAGGAAAAAATGGGAGTCGTATATAATGTGGTTAGGAGAGAACAGTGCAGGTGGGCCCAAGGTTTTCTGATGGGCCCCAAAAGAGCACTCCTGCTCCTTGCTATGCACCAGGCATGTTGCAAAAATATGCTAGGGCCTCTTCCGATCCCAGTTCCTCTTGCTCAATGGTTAGAGAAACCTCTCAAAAATATTTTTTGTAACTTGCTTAAATAACAATGACTATTAGCAAGAAGAAAAGGGCTTTTAGCTATTTTATTTTTCAAAAGCTTTACAGTGGAAATGCACTTGATGGAAGTGTTTGGAAAGATTGTAATAACTTTTTTTAACAAGAGCATTTCTTTTGTATACAAATCAGTTTTCATCCAGACTTCCAGTGCAAAATCTCTGTGCTGCAACATGATGGGTTTATGACAGCAAACTGAGTTATGTTTTGTTCAGTTCTATTTTGATCTTACAGTATTTGTTATTTCCTCCCCGTTTAACAGCTTCATATCATGCAGCTTGTCCCTCTCAGGAATAGGCCTATGGTTTGCTACTGTCAGAAGACTTTCTAGCAGGCATCGGTTAACTCAACCTCTTGTTAATTTTGCCTTTCCTCTGCTCTTGTGGGTGAGATGCCTATCATGTTAGCTCATATCAGGAAGTTTACAATGTAGGAAAGCACAGGTGTGAACTTGCACTCTACTTTGCAAAATGGAATATGTTGGTGCATCAGTGCTCTGCACCACTTGCCCATGAAGCAACGACCAGTTGTGTAGCCCAACAACTTATAAATAGTGGAGAAATAGTAAAGTGACCTCAACAGTCTGCATAACCAGTAATTAGCCTCAATTCTAAATGCTTGGTGGGTACTGCAGAGAGATCTTTACCCTACAATTATGTAGCCAGGATTCTGCAAAGACTGTAGGTCATGGAATGGTTCCAGCTGTAATACTGAAAACTTCTAACCTGGACATAGCTGGGTCCCTAGCCAAACTGTTCAGTACAGCTACAACACTGACACTTACCCAGCAATGTGGAAAATTGCCCAGATATATACTATACACAAAAAGCAAGAGCAATTCAACCCAGCCATTTACAGCCTCATTAGTCTATTCTTGATCATCAGGAAATTGATGAAAAGTGTGCTCAACAGAGCTATCAAGTGGCAATACCCTGCTCACTGACACTCAATTTGGGCTTCTCCTGGGCTATTCAGCTCCAGACTTCGTTCTAGCCTTGCTCCAACCATGGACAAAACAGCTAAACTAGTGAGGTGAGAGTAACTGTCCTTGATCTCAAGGCAGGATTTGACTGAGTATAGCATCAAAGAGCCCTAGCAAAACTGGAGTCAATGGGAATTGGAGAGAAACCTCTCTACTGGTTGGAATCTTACTGACCACGAAGGAAGATGGTTGTGGTGATTGGAGATCAATCATTTCAGCTCCAGGATATCACTGCAGGGGTTCCTCAGTGTGGTGTCCTAGGCCCAACTGTCATCAGCTGTTTATTAATAGACCTAAACTCCATTAAAAGCTCAGGTGTGGGGATGTAATGATGCACAACATTTAGCACAAATTCGCAATTCCTCAAATACTGAAGCAATCTGTGTCCATGTGCAGCAAGACGTGGAGATGATTCCGGCTTCGGCGAGTAACATTTGTACCACACAAGTACCAGGCAATGACCATCAACAAGAGAAAATGTAACCATCTCCTCTTGATATTCAATGGCATTGCCATTGATGAATTGGAGGGAATAGGTCAGCGAGAATGCAGAGTTAAGTTGGAGGGGGTAAGTAGGGAGGAATGCTCAGTTTCTTTGAAGGGTGTAAGTGGGAAGGAGCATCATTCTAAACAGAGCAGATTGGAACTAGAATGTGACAGTTCAAATGTTAAAAGTGTAGAAATGATCTAGGCAAACCTTTCCCTGAAATCCCACCTCTCACAAATGTAAACAGTGTTTTCTCTTCAGGGTTTTTTGTATGTATTTTTAATTTGCTCAGTACTTGTGATGAACTAAGATTTAAAAGTTCATATAATTACTTTTCATGGCATGGGATTGCCATCAGGATAATTCTTGAATTATCAACGTTATAGTGGTTCTCTTAAGCTGGTTATCAGTTTTCTAGTTGGTATTCATTGCGCACTTATATAATTTGTACTGTACCAGACTCGTGTTGAAGGGGACAGTGTCAAGGGACCTTCGTTAGTGTTCCGATTCTGTCGTCCTCAGGTTTACAACACTCCACACCATGGCAAGCTATTGACGTTGAGAAGCCTACTTATCCAAGGTACAAGGTGATTCAGTCTTCAACTTCAGCTCCAAGATGTCTCACATATAACTCTGCATGATGTCCAACATTTTACTCTAACCTTGTGCTGTACCTGTCCTGGGAGTGCTTGATGGGGACAGTGTAGAGGGAGCTTTACTCTGTATCTAACCCTGTGCTGTACCTGTCCTGGGAGTGTTTGATGGGGGGACAGTGTAGAGGGAGCTTTACTCTGTATCTAACCCTGTGCTGCACCTGTCCTGGGAGTGTTTGATGGGGACAGTGTAGAGGGAGCTTTACTCTGTATCTAACCCTGTGCTGTACTTGTCCTGGGATTGTCTGTTACTTGCACAGAATCCTGGAAGTTTGAAGATGTACTGTTCCGAGCATGCTTTTCCCCGTAATAAGCAGAAGAGTTTGCTGAAAAGGAAGAATTGATAAAAGACTTGTGCATTCTTTTCTGAAGTTTCTTGTACATAGCTTTACTGGAAATGAACTTACTGAAGCTGACTGATTAAGGAGTAGGAGTAGGGTGTGGTTAATTGTTGATTTAGAGAGGAGCACTCCAGTTTCTGTTTCAATTCCTGTCACTTCAGTGAGGGTTTCTAAGAATCTTTTCTTTAAATGAAAATGTCCCCCGTGCTTTTTTTAATCCCTTGAAAAAAGACATTGTCGTCTTGAACTGTTTTCCTGTCAGAAAGTGTATTGGAGAAAGTAAAAAAGAACAGAAATGGCAGGAATGGCACAAATAATAATACAAGTTACCAATATATTACAGTTTTTGAATAGTAAAAAATGTATTGGAAAAAATGGAACTGAGCTGTGGACAACATAGTCAAACGCTAATTCCTTGTGTATTTTTTAAAAAAGCTTTTATTTCTGTCAAGGAAATTGAAATTCACAAATATGGTGCAAATTCTTCACTCTTGAAATTTCCTGTTGTGATTTTTAATGTGCGGTGAAAATAAAATCCCTGTCTGTTGTTGATCTTGTTTTTCATTGTTGAAAATGATTGCTAGAATTGATGTAGTCCCCCTCCTACCTACCATCTCCATTGTGTCTTTGGGCCAGACAATGTCTAAAGCAGATGTCCACTCACACTGTTGGGTTGACCATCAAAAGATATGAGAGCAGTCTGGATGCGATTTCTACCTCTGACTTTTCCTTTCCTAAATTAACAGTAGGTGAGAGGAGACAGGTGGGATGGGTATTGAATGCATTTTGCAGAATCCCTACAGTGCAGGAGGAGGACACTCGGCCCTTCAAGTCTGCACTCACCACAATCACCCAGGCCCTATCCCCATAACCACGTGCATTTACCCAAGCCAATTCCCCCTGACACTAAAGGGCAATTTAGAATGGCCAATCCATCTAACCTGTGCATCTTTGGACTGTAGGAAGAATCTGGAGCAGCGGGAGGAAACGAACGCAACCCGTGCAAACTCCACACAGACAGTGACCCAATCCAGGAATTGAACCCAGGTCCCTGACACTGAGGCAGAGTATGAACCACTGTGCCACCCTTTTCTTAAATTTTTATTCCAATTCAATCCAATTGAGTCCAATTCAGAGTCCCAACAAGTTGAGACATTCCCGATCCAAGCTGACAATACAGGGCTCTCACCTCCTGCTTGATCTACATGATCCAAGCTGATTGGAGTAGGCATAGCTGCTCCACCTCCAAGGCTTGATCTCATTTGCATCTTAACCAAAAGGCCGAGATGCCTCTTTTAAAAATTGTTTCAAATGAAGCTGAAATGTAACCTAATGACTTTAGCAAGCACAGCATGTCAATACTACACTTGATCTTAGCCAAAACTGCCACCCTTTCAGAGAAGTTTTTGCTCACTGATGCTTGGCTGCTCCACCTCTTTTTTTTGTCTTTTGTTTCAAATGGCAATTTTGACGAAGCCTGCATGCACAGTTGTACACTGTGGGCACAACTGACCAATTATAAAATTGCTAAATAGAGGTGTAATTTTCTTTTTGGAATGTTTGACACAATGCTCTAGCAGTTTTTTTCACCTTCAGTCAGGGCATTGCTATGTGCCTATGTTTTCTTAAGCAGTCTCGAATTTCTGCAAGCCCTTTTTTGATCTCCCACCACAACTTGGTGGATAGATCCAGGGAATCCTGGAGAAACAGCATGGATGGTTAATTATAAAAGTTCACACCATCTCCTAGGGGTTTCTGCTTTGGTTATGCGCGTTATTTGGGAGAACCTTGCAGAAGGGGTGGCACAGTGGTTGGCACTGCTCTTTCATAACGCCAGAGATCCAGATTTGATTCCCAGCTCGGGTCACTGTCTATATGGATCTGCACGTTTTCCCTGTGTCTGTGTGGGTTTCCTTTGAGTGCTCTGGTTTCTTCCCACAGTCTGAAAAATGTGTTGGTTAGGGCGCATTGACGCGATCAGGCACCAGAGTGTGAAGACTCATGGAATTTCACGGTAATTGCAGTGGTAACGTAAGCCTTACTTATGCCTAATAAATAAACTTTAAGATTTCCCCAGTGTGTCTTAATTACTATGGAGACCATTTATTCTAATCCTGTTTGCTCAACAGACATAACTACCATTATTTTCACAAGGGTACAAAAGATCTTAGCGCAGAGAAGGCTAGCAGGAGTTTTGATGGAGGTGTTTAAAATCATGAAGGATTCGGATAGAGCAAATAAATAGAAGCTGTTTCCAAGGTTGAGGGGTTAATACCAGAGGGTAAAGATTGAGCGTGATTGTTAAAAGGAGTAGAGGTAACATGAGCAGAAGCATTTTTACACAACGAATGGCTAGATTTACAGGATTGTTCTTTGAAACAGCCAATGTAGATTTGTGGCTGAATGGTCACTTTCTGTGCTGTAATATTCTATGAAGTTGTATTTCCTGATTTCTACACACACACACACACACACATACCCCCAATCCAAAGCACTTCCAATTTTCCCCTGATAGTGTTTACTATTACTGAGCTATAACTCCACAGGTGCCCTCAAATAACTGTTTTTCATGTGAGCATGCATGATGTGTGTTGGCAGGCGAGACAGCAATAGCTATTGAGGAAATCTCGGGTATTTTTAAAGGAATTGTTCATGAGAAATGGGTGTTGCTGGCTAGGCCCACATTTATTGCCTATCCCAACTGCCCTTGAGAAGATGGTGGTGAGTTGCTCCTTGAACCGTTGTGGTCCATCCATAGGGAACTCCTGATTGACCATCATAACCATGGCAGAAGCCCCTAAGAGATGGTTTAAACTGCTGTCAGTAATCATCCATGTTGCCTAATTATATATGACCATCATTGTGTGTGCCTCCTGAGTACTGTGAAATCTGTACTACGAAACATACGTTGTAGCAAACCATATCCTGTGAACTTGTGACAAAATAACAGCACCACTGCCCAGCAACACGTTTCACATTTTATCAGTGAGGTGGTAATGCTAAATTAGACTTGAGGTTTTTGCTTGAATCCTGTATTCACCTCAGAATTGGGTTGAAACTTCGAAAGTTTATTTCATTTAGGATTCTCGCAAATTGTAGAGAGAGGAGAAGTTTGACCTACCAGACTCTGGAAACAAATCTCAGGTCCACAGTTTTTTTAAAAAAAGTGTCGTACCTCACTATGCTACCTATTGCCACCATGTCTTCACTCATCACTTCTGAAATATCTATTTCAGAGGTGGTAAATATCGATATTGGATTCATTAAAGCTTTTATGATTTGGTGTTTGTGTATCAAAATGCAGGTCTGTCCATGTGCACATACACATAAGGAGGGTTTAATTGTTCAGTTATTGATTTCAGTTTCATTACTTTCACAGATGTTTGGCCGTGGGGGACGGTAGAAGAAGCTAGTGGGTGAATCCCATTTTAACTCCACTTATGAATGACTTTGGTTAAGCCCTTGATAACAGGCCACCTGCCTCCTTAACTTGTACAAGGGGTTAAAAAGAAGAATTTCATATACATTTTGAAACACAATTTTGTTTCCAAATGCAGTTTTAAAAACTTCCCGCCAGCCCCAAACATTGCCAGTGCAGGTTTTGGACTCGAGGCAGAAGGACAGCCCCATCATGCAATTATGCTAACAGCCTGTTTCTGTTAAAATATTTTCATGCCCCACCCACTATGGTTATCCACACAAGCAGGACAATTAGTTTGACAGATCATTGAAAAGTCTGTTGGCCTCGGGCAGGAGGGAAGAGAGAGAAGACTGAAAAATCCCGCCCACAGTTAGTGTGGCTGTGGAAAATTGGTCCTGCCAAGTGACAAATTTAGCTGAAAACATTTTCTTGTTTCGGAAAGGTTAAAGTAAATGACCATAGAGATTTGAAATAACTGCAGCAGTTATTTCTGAGAGGAGTAGAATCCAAAAACATCTGCCTCTGTAATGGGTGATAAAGGCATCATGAGATCCAGCGTGAGGTAACTAAATGGATACAAAATTGGCTTGATGACAGAAGCCAGAAGACGATTGAGGAGGGTTGTTTTTCAAACTGGAGATCTGTAACCAGCGATGTGCCTCAGGGCTCAGTGCTGGGTCCACTGTTATCTATCATCTATATTAATGATTCAGATGAAAATATAGGAGGCATGGTTAGTAAGTTTGCAGAGGACACCAAGATTGGTGGCATAGTGGATAGTGACGATGATGATACTGGATTGCAACAGGATCTTGATCGATTGATCACAGATCATGTTCTGTGCAAAGAATGAATTATTGACTTCCCACTCTCCAAACACAACAGCACCTCAGAAGATTTAAACCACCAAGGTCTGAATATGATGTAGAATAATTGACATCTGAGGTATGTAGAACACTAAAGAACTATTCTGAGCGGTGTGTCTGGTTTCTTTTACCTACAAGGTCTGCAAAGATAACCCACTAGTTGTACCTTTATTTTGGGCAAAGAAAGGATCTAACGTTGTTATTTGGTATTTATAACTCATAAATGTAACATTAATGTTCTTGGCTCTTCTGAAAGCTCTAACACTGGGTGTGGGGATAAGGACCCCACACACCTTGGACATTCTCTCTTCCACCTTCTTCCATCAGGAAAAAGATATAAAAGTCTGAGGTCACGTACCAATCGACTCAAGAACAACTTCTTCCCTGCTGCTGTCAGGCTTCTGAATGGACCTGTCTTGCACTAAGCTGATATTTCTCTACACCCTAATTGTGACTGTGACACTACATTCGGCACTCTCTCATTTCCTTCTCCGTGAAGGGTATGCTTTGTTTGCATAGAGTGCAGGAAACAATATTTTTCACTGTATACTAATACATATGACAATAAATCAGATATGTAAGGGGTGTGTGTACGTGCGAGAGGTCTTTAGAGCTCCCTTTAGTTCAGTCACAGCACGGGGATCTGTTTTTTCTCTAGTAAGCAGGCACGCAGGCTCCATCTTCCAAACCGAGATTGCTGAAATAAGACACTGTTTTCATCCACTCGTGATCTCCTATTGAATGGTTTTTCTCGTGTTGATCTTCCTTGCTTTGTGAGAGTTGGTTGATGTATTTTGTAAAAAAAAACTGTAATTGATTTAATTTTTAACCTTCCTCTGGCTGCAATATTTAATCACCCAGTTTTTGTGTACCACCAATGCTATAGGATGTAACTAGTAGAATTGATGAGGAGGAGCCAGTGGATGTAGTTTATTTGGATTTTCAGAAGGCTTTTGACAAAGTTCCACGAAAAAGAGTAACATGTAAAATTATAGCACATGGGATTGGGGGTAGTGTATTGAGACCAATAGAAAGCTGATTGGAGACAGAAAACAAAGAGAAGCAATAAATGGATCATTTTGTAAATGGCACGCAGTGACTAATGGGCAACTGCAGAGATCAGTGCCAGGACCCCAGCTATTCATGATATTAATGATTTAGATGAGGGAACTAAATATAATAATGAGATAACTAATATCTCCAAATTTGCAGATGACACAAAGCTGTGTGGGAGGGTGAGCTGTGAGGAGGATGCAGAGATACTTCAGTGTGATTTGGACAAGTCTACCTCTGGCAGCTTGTATCAGACACTCTCCACCGTCTGTGTGAAA
Organism: Sphyrna mokarran; assembly: GCA_024679065.1. Lineage (NCBI taxonomy): Eukaryota > Metazoa > Chordata > Chondrichthyes > Carcharhiniformes > Carcharhinidae > Sphyrna > Sphyrna mokarran. The sequence goes on along the minus strand of JAGIQG010000038.1, from coordinate 9,933,191 downwards.
AAATTGCCCCTTTGGACACTTTTGCATCTCTCCCCTCTCACCTTAAACCTAAAAACTTGTCCCTCTAGTTTTGGACAAGAGTGAATGGGTAAATGATTGGCAGTAGATATGAGGTTATCCACTTGGTAGCAAAAATGGGAAGGCAGATTACTATCTGGCCTTAAATTAGGAGAGGGGAATGTGTAACGAGACCTTGGTGTCCTCGTTCACCAGTCACTGAAGGTAAGCATTCAGGTGCAACAGGCAGTAAAAAGGGCAAATGGTATGTTGGCCTTCATGTGAAAGGATTTAAATACAGGAGCAGAGATGTCTTGATGCAATTACACAGAGCCTTGGTGAGACCATGCCTGGAATTTTGTGTGCTGCTTTGGTCTCCTTATGTGAGGAAGGATGCTCTTGCTGTAGAGGGAGGGCAGAGAAGGTTCACCAGACTACTTCCTGGCTAGTGGGACTTGCGTATAAGGAGAGATTAAGTTGGTTAGGGTTGTATTTGCTGGGACTCAAAAGAATGAGGCAGAATCTAATATAAATCCATAAATTCTAACAGGACTAGACAGGGTAGTTGTAAGGATGTTCCTGATGGTGGGGGTGGCCAGAACCAGGGGTCACAGTCTGAGGATACAGGATGGACTGTTTAGGACAGATGTGAGGAGAAATTTCTTCACCCAGAGAGTGGTCAGCCAATGGAATTTGCTACTACAGAAAATAGTTAAGGGCAAAACATTGAATGTTTTCAAGGAGCCATTAGATATGGCTCTCGGAGTCAAGGCAATCAAAGGATATGGGGAAGTGGGATCAGGATATTGAGTTGAATATCCTGATATAATTATAATTAGCCATGATTATAATGAATGGTGGAGCAGGCTCGAAGGGCCGAATGGCCTCCTCCTGATCCTATTCTCTATAGGGAATAGAGTTCACCACACATGCACCAACTGATTTCTGTCCTAATATACTGTTATATATGAGGACAGTTTCTCAACATGCGACGAACAGATGTAAAATCTAATCTAATGCCAAAGATGTTCCTGTTGTACAGAAATAAGGTTAATGTGGAGGTATGTGTTGTTCACCATAGTTACTGCTATCTTCACCTCAGATCAGGGTAGATAAATAGGATAGTTGGTATTTACCTGTATCAATTTATAGAGTCATAGAGGTTTACAACATGGAAACAGGCTTTTCAGCCCAACTTGTCCATACCACCTTTTTTTTTAAACCCCCTAAGCTAATCCCAATTGCCTGCATTTGGCCCATTTCTCTCTATACCCATCTTACTCATGTAACTGTCTAAATGCTTTTTAAAAGACAAAATTGTAGCCACCTCTACCTCTGGCAGCTTGTATCAGACACACTCCATCCTCTGTGTGAAAAAATTGCCTCTCTGGACCCTTTTGTATCTCTCCCCTCTCACCTTAAACCTCTGCCCTCTAGTTTTAGACTCCCCTACCTTTGGGAAAAGATATTGACTATCTCGCTGATCTGTGCCACTCATTATTTTATAGCCCTCTATAAGATTGCCCCTCAGCCTTCTACGCTCCAGAGAAAAAAGTCCCAGTCTATCCACCTTCTTATAGTTTAAACCATCAAGTCAGTGATAGCATCTTAGTAAATCTTTTCTGCACTCTTTCTAGTTTAATAATATCCTGGGCCATTTGATGGGCAACACGACAGCTCAGTGACTATCGCTGTGCTGTGCAGATACATGGATTTGGGCCTGTGTCTGTGGGAGTTTGCACATTCTCCCCGTGCTTGCGTGGGTTTTCTCCGGGTGCTCCGGTTTCCTCCCACATCCCAAAGATGTGCTCTTAGACTAATTGGGAAAACAAATTCTCCCTAAATTGTCTCAAATTTGGTTTTTAATCCATAGATCTATAAACATGGACAGGGATCGCGGGTAGAGGTGGGAACATCGAGGTGGTGGCATGGGCTCGTTGGGCTGAAGGGACTGTTTCCCGTACTGTTTTGTTCTTTGTTCTTTGTTCTATCCTTTCTATAATAGGGTGACCAGAACTGTACACAGTATTCCAAATGTGGCCTTACCAATGTCTTGTACAACTTCAACAAAACATCCCAACTTCTGTATTCACTGTTGTGACCAATGAAACCAAGTATGCTGAATATGTTCTTCGCCACTCTGTCCACCTGCGACTCCACTTTCAAGGAGCTATGAACCTGTACCCTTAGATCTCTTTGTTCTGTAACTCTCCCCAATGCCCTACCGTTAACTGTGTAAGTCCTGTCCTGGTTCAGTCTGCCAAAATGCATCACCTTGCATTTATCTGAGTTAAACTCCAGCTGCATTTGTCATCCCACTGGCCCAATTGATCAAGATCCTGTTGAAATCCAATATCACCTTCTTCCCTGTCCACTATGCCACCAATCTTGATGTCATCTGCAAACTTACTAACCATGCCTCCTGTATTCTCATCCAAATCATTAGTATAAATGACAACAGTGGACCCAGCACTGATCCCTGAGGCACATCGCTGGTCACAGGCCTCCAGTTTGAAAAATAACCTTCTACAGCCACCCTCTGACTTCTGCCATCAAGCCAATTTTGTATCCATTTAGCTACCTCACCCTGGACCTCATGAGATTTAACCTCATGCAACAAGCCACTATGCGGTACCTCGTCAAAGGCCTTGCTAAAGTCCATGTAGACAACATCATGCATTTGCCCTCATCTACCTTCTTGGTTACCCCTTTAAAAAACTCAAATTTATGAGACATGATTTTTCACTCACAAAGCCATGCTGACTGTCTCTAATCAGTCCTTGCGTCTCTAAATGCCTGTAGATTCTGTCTCTCAAGATACCTTCCAACAAGTTACTCACCACAGATGTGAGGCTCACCGGCCTGTAGTTCCCAGGCTTTTCCCTGCAGTCCTTTTTAAACAAAGGCACAACATTTGCCACTCTCCAATCTTCAGGCACCTCACTTGTGACTACCAGTGATTCAAATGTCCCTGCTAGGGGACCCGCAATTTCCTCTTTAGGCTCCCACAATGTCCTGGGATACACTTCATCAGATCCTGGGGATTTATCTACCTTGATGCATTCCAGCAGCTCCTTCTGAAGATGTCATATTTATTTCCCCAAGTTCCCTAACATCTATGCTTTTCTCAGAAGTAAGTACTGATGAGAAATATTCGTTTAGGATCTTACCCATCTCTTGTGGATTGCACATAGATGACCTTGTTGATCTTTAAGAGGCCCTAGTCTCTCTCCCTTGTTACTCTTTAGCCCTTTATGTATTCATGGAAGCTCTTTGGATTCTTTGGTAGATAAGGCAATCTCATGTCCCCTTTTTGCCCTCCTGATTTCTGTCTTAATGCTACTCCTACACCCCCTATAGGGATTCCCTCAAGGGATTCGCTTGATCCCTATGCATGTCATGTGCCTCCTTCTTCTTGACCAGGGCCTCGATATCCTGAGTTATCCAGGGTTCCCTACTTCTGCCAGCCTTGCCGTTCACTCCCAGAGGAATGTGTTTACCCTAAACCCTGGTTAACACACTTTTGAAAGCATGTCACTTACCAGATGTCCCTTTACCTTCTCTCAGACTCCCCCAATTAACTTTGGTACCTGCCTGGTACCATCAAAATTGGCCTTGCCCCAATTTAGAATTGTAACTTTTGGGCCAGGCCTATCATTCTCCATAATTATCTTAAAAATAATAGAATTATGCTCACTGACCCAAAGTGATCCCTCACATGTGTCACCTGCCCTTCCTTATTTCCCAAGAGGAAATCAAGTTTAACCCCCTGTCTAGTTGGCCACCTACATACTGAATGAGAAATAGGTAGGTAATGGGGGAGCGGGTGGAGAAGCAATTGTCTCTCAAGTTTAGTTAAATAGAGATCCTGTGATAACACAATAAACTACAGTTATAAATTCAATAATTCTGAGATTCCTTTTAATTCAACAGCAATATGAACGTGCCATTCTTGAGAAACAGAGGAGGAGGAAAGTTTTTAGTTCCCGAGTGAGGTGAAGTTGAAGTAAGAGTGGGACAGAAGTTTCTAAAGCTGGCATATCTGTAGAAGATGGCAGTAAATCAAATGCCCTGAAGAATTTTGTACCATCTTGTGGAAGGATAGATCATTAAAAAAAAGGACAGGAATACGCCCTTTTAGTAGGATCATGGCTGATCCAACATTCTTCATGTCCACTTTCCTGCCCTTTCCCATAATCCTTGATTCCCTTACTGATCGAGAATATATTTCAGCCTTAAATGCACACAAGGACTCTACCCCCACAGCTCTCCGTGGCAAAGATTTCCAAACATGCACAACCCTCAGAGAAGAAATTCCTCCTCATCTGAGTCTTAAATTGAAACCTGTTTATTCTGTGGTGATACCCTCTAGTCCTGGACTCCCTCATGAGGGAAACATCCTCTCAGCATTTACCCTGTCAAGCCTCTTAAAAATACTATATGTTCAATAGGATCAAGTCTTTTATTATAAATCCCAATGAGTAGAGTCCCAACTCTACCTCCTAAGACAGCCCCCTCCATACCGGGTTCCTAGCGAACCTTCTCTGTGCTGCCTCCAATGAAATAATATCTTTCCGTAAATTGCACCATGGGCATTTGTCAGCCTCAGCTCCTTCACCCAAGTAGCCATTTTTCGTGTTAATAGGAGATCACTGGATCCTGTTAGAAGACAAAAGCCCTGATAGTGTTCTATGTTCTATGTTCTATTGATGTGTCTCTTTGATTAAGGAACCTGAGTTCAATTGCAGTACCCCAACTACTGCTCTGACCTTGACCTAGCACAGAACAAGCTCTGGATTGGATTGCCTGCTATGGGCCTATCAAGATCCTTAAATGGTCAATTAAGTGACATGCTGCCACTATATACCCATGGCAGGGGGAGTCCACACTAGGTGGGTAGATCGGCAGTTTCTACAGGACGAACAACTGTCGGGAAAGGTGGGGGAACAATTTTTTGGGGTCTCCTGTGCCCATCAGCGATAACCTTGCCAACAAAGTTTATAGCTGCTGGAATTATCGGGCCGCCAGCCAATCTGGCTTGCAGCTCTGAGTCAAGTCTTCCTCCTGAGCCGAGAGGCAGGTGTCCGGTGTCCGTGGAGTGTTACGTGGCAGTACGGCAGCCAGTATCATCTGGGATGCAGGGTGGGAAGCCCCAATATTCAAAAAGTCCTACCTTAGTCTTAATTCTCAGCCCTGAGTTAACAGCAGGAATCGGGCAGCTAACGCATAGAGCCAATGATTTGTTTGGTGTTCAGGCTTGAGTAATTTTAACTTGATTATAATTTAATGAATTACATTAATGGTCTGTGGTCCCAATCTCTCTCATTCTGTCTCTCTCATTCTGTCTCTCTCATTCTGTCTCTCTATGTCTCTCTCTCTCTCTCTCTCTCTCTCTCCTTACCCACCCCCTACCTCCCCCCCCCCCCCCCCATCTCTCTCACCCCCTCAATTTTGCAGCCTGCTTGCTTGAGAGATACAGTTTATTGCATGCCTTTTGCAGTGTACTTAAAACCAGAATGCACCTTGTATTGTGGGAAAATTACCACCGGAGTCAGACTGGAGGTTCAAAAGTACAGCTTTATTTTGGACACAAAGATTAGAGGAGAAAACACTGGTACTCCGCAGTATTTGGCAGCTACCTTCTCAATAATACAATAGGAGTGGTTCATTTTTATACATTTCAGACAATGGATAGTCCGGACATTAGCCATTTAACACGTCATTATAGTTGAGTAGGATCAATAGTTTAACACATCGCTATAGTCAGACATTTAACATTGCATTGTTTCATAGAATGGACACATTTCCTCTATCAGTGACTATCAATGACTTAGTTTCAGTCTATACGTACAGTAATTGGTTTTTCTATGTTTAGATATTTCCTGTTCCCATTTATGGCTAATCTTTTTATCAGTCCTTATTGTCCTGAGTCTGTCCTTATCTTTAAAGTGCCTCAAGCTCTTTACTGGCTTCCTGCAATATCTGATTCCTGCATGTTTAGCTTTAAATAACTGTCTGTGCTGCATGTTTTAATTTCAAATAGCTGTCTGTGCTAAAGTCAGTGTCTGCTTAATGGCCCTTTCTCACGTAACTATTTTGTGTGTCAGGTACCCATCTTTATGATTTTGCCCCACTTTAGTTGCATTCCCTGTTTGTGTTTTACGTTTCACAACTTTAAGACTAAATAGCAAGACTGATGAGATACAGTGCTACTTCCTACTTGTGCTTCTCTGGAGAACCTAATAGAAGAAATGAGGGACAGGAAGAACAGCCTGTTACCAAATACTGTTACCAATGTTACCATTGGTAACAGTATTTTTGGAAGCAATCCAAAGAAATTGATTGCAAGTGAAGCTCTGCAGGGAGTAGTTTTGGGACTGTCACTTCATAACCTGTATGTGTTCTGATGAAGGATTGATGGTAGTCTGCAAGTGTGTGAATGACACAACGTTTAGTGCTGCTGACAGAACCGATGAGGAGGAAAAATAATTGCAGTCTTGATCTGGGTAGGGGTGAGGGAGAGAACTGGCTGGTATCTGGCAGATTATATTTAATGTGGATGAATGCAGGTATGTCTGTTAGGTATTAAGTTGGGTCAGTGACAAGCATGTGTGTAATGAACAGGGTTCTGAATTAGTTTAAGAGATGAGACTTTGGTCATTTAGAGATGTTCACCATAACACCAAAAGTTATAGTAAAAGCAAACAAAAAAAATTATTGGGATATATATATTTTGAAAAAGGGGCATATTGGATTTGAAATATTAACTCTGTTTTTGTCTCCATGAATGCTGTCAGACGTGCTGAGTTTTCCCAGCACTTATTTTTATTCCAGGTGTCCAGCATCCACGTATTTTGCTTTTATACTAGAGATTTAGGATATTTAGCTGATACGCTGTGCAATAAAAAGCATTGTCATGTTCTTGTGCAAGAGCTTGATCAGATCCCATCAGAAAAATGGGTCCAGTTCTGGCCCCTATATATTGTGAGAGACACAGGCCCTGGAAGAGGAGGGTCTCTGCATTCATACAAGGCCAAAATATTGACTGTCTTGCAGCAATTTCTATTTTTATTTCTATTTCACCTTTTACAAGGGCTTGATCTTGTGATCTGAGCTGGATTTCAACAAGTTATTGACCTGAGATAGGAAAATGTTTTATATTGTTGCAGTCAATTTCTGATGAATTCAGTTTTAACTTTGAACAGGTGTCATTTAGAATGATTGTTTTTATGTAGGTTTTTTTATGGCTTGCTGTGCCGAGAGTAGGGCTTTGTACAACAGGAACGTGTATAATTCAGTGCAGCTGACTTTCCGTCCATTAAAATCAGAATTCATGCTTTCTGCCCAGGCAAGTCATACTCATCTGATTAGGAATGTTTTAAGTCGACTTAGTTTTGAGACTCAGTTCTGCTTACGCAATGAAGGTTAAAATGGTAAACATAGGTATTTGCGAATCATTAAATGTATCAAAATTTAGGCTTTGCAGCAGCTCACTGATGCTTTTACAAATAGATACATGTTGAGATTCTTTATGTATGCTTTGCTTTATTGCTATTTTCAGACATTTATGCGCATATGGAGTGTCATGGATGGTGATGCATGTGTGACTGTCATTTGCGTCTTTTTTATGCCCTTGATGAACGTGTGCATTGTCCCACAATATTTACTGCATTACCTCACTGTGAACTGTCCCTTTAGTAGCAATTTGTATGAAGGTAGTTAAAATCTTCTTCCAGCTGTACGACTTTTGAATATGAACCTTTATTGCAAGGTTAAAAAGAAAAGGCCATAAACAGTTTAATGTTTTACAAGTAGTCACTGACGACCCCAGAGTTTTCAAAAAAAAAGTTCCTTTTTTTCCCAGATGTGCCCCAAATCTTCCTGAATCCCACTTTGCGCAGCTCTGTATTTAAGGTGTTAGTTTCGTATGTTGTCACCCGCATGTTGGCCTTTACCTGATTGAAATAAACAGGACCTTTGGTTATTGTAATGTGCACTTTCACAAATTAATATGATTTTGTAAACAGTTTAATTTTTATAACTTGGTGTTGGCTTTTATTCAGAAAATATTAAACTTAACTTCTGTTTTGGTGTAACACTGGCAACTTTCTGAAGTTTTTGCTACTTTAAACAGGCTGCAACCCAGTCTGATGCATACTGTGTATAGGCTGTGATTTGCAATATTCATGCAACTAAAAAGAATGAACTTGTATTTATAGTGTCCTTGTGTCTTTCGCATCCTCAAGATGTCCCATCACATTCACAGCCAGCAGCTTTTATAGAAGTTTTGCTTTTATAGAAGTTATATTGTAGCCAACAAGGCATAGAATTTACACATGGCAAGACCCTGCAAACAGCAATAAGTCTATCTGCTTTGGGGTGTTCATTGAGGGGTATTAACAATTTTCCTACTTTTCTTGCAGTGGGGCCAAAGGATTTTTTTTATCCACTTCAACAGGTAATAGGGATAGTGATATAGTGGTTATGTCACTGGACTTGCTGAATGTGAGTTCAAATTCCTCTTGAGAATTTAAAATCCATTTTGGGCTGCAATGCATTGGAGTCAATTATTTTATAAATCTCTATACGATTTTCCCTAAGTCTCCTACACTTCAGGGGAAAAAAGTCCTAGTTTATCCAGCCTCTCCTTATAACTCAAACCATCAACCCCTGGTAGGAATATGTTGTGAAGAATTGGAGACCAAGTGATTAGTTGTAAATGGGGAGAGGTCTGTCAATCTAATTCAGAGCAATCTCACTCAAGAGAAAAGTTATGGGTTCAAGCCCCATTTCAGGGTTTCACTACAGAAATCTAAGCTGACAATACAGTGCAGTATTGAGGGGAATCCTCTAATAGCTTTCGAATGAGATCTTAAAACTTATTATTTGTTCTTACGAGTGGGATTTTTCTCCCTCTCTGCAGCAATTGGTCTGATAATTCTCTCCTATCCTTCAACTTCCATCATAGTTTGAGAATTTGAATTCAGTTTTTAAAAATATCAATTAGTGTAAGATTCTGTCAGATTATTGTAAAAACACAATTACAGTAGTTAATCAAGTCCTTTTTCAGGAAACTCCCAGTCTTGCTCCCCTCCAGTCCACACTAATGTGATTAATTAAAGAGCAATTAGGGATGACCAGCAATCTTCATATTAGTTGCCAAAACCTTGCTGCTGTTCACACTGGTGGGATCTTGGGGTCCTACAAGTGGTGAGGAGTTGCATTTAACAGGAAGCTCTGTTGACAATGGCGGGACCATAAGATCCCAAAGCCAACAAGTAGTGTACTGTCACTGCCCAGCATGCTGCATAAGAATAAGTAATAAGTTTTAAGATCTCATTTGAAAGCTATTAGAGGATTCCTCAATACTGCACTGTATTGTCAGCTTAGATTTCTGTGGTGAAACCCTGAAACGGGGCTTGAACCCACAACATCTCTCTTGGGTGAGATTGCTCTGAATTAGATTGATGTGGAGATGCCAGCGTTGGACTGGGGTAAACACAGTAAGAAGTCTGACAACACCAGGTTTAAGTCCAACCGATTTATTTGATAGTAAACTCACAAGCTTTCACAACGTCAAAAGCTTGTGAGTTTACTATTAAATAAATCGGTTGGACTTAAACCTGGTGTTGTCAGACTTCTTACTGAATTAGATTGACAGATCTCTCCCCATTTACAACTAATCACTTGGTCTCCAATTCTTATTATTTTAAGCTCGAGAAATTCAATTTGTCTCCAAGTCTGTTACCATTTGTGAATTTGGTCAGTTTATTTTGAGCTCCTGGATCCAAGTCAAGAGAATGTCAAAACAGTAGGAATGACACAACATATTCCTACCGGGGTTTGATGGTTTGAGTTATAAGGAGAGGCTGGATAAACTAGGACTTTTTCCTAGTGTAGGAGTGTACGAGACTTGGGGGAAATCGTATAGAGGTTTATAAAATAATGAGATCTGCTAGATAGCCAACATCTTTTCCCAAAGGTAGGGAAGTCTAAAACTAGAGGGCATAGGTTTAAGGTAAGAGGGGAGAGATACAAAAGGGTCTAGAGGGGCAATTTTTTTCACACGGAGAGGGAGTGGTAAGTGTCTGGAACAAGCTGCCAGAGGCAGTAGTAGAGGTGGGTACTTTTTTGTCTTTTAAAAAGCATTTAGACAGTTACATGGGTAAGATAGGTATAGGGAATATGGGCCAAATGCGGGCAATTGGGATTAGTTTAAGGGGTTTAAAAAAAAAAGTCAGCATGGACAAGATGGGCCAAAAGGCCTGTTTTCATGCTGTAAACCTCTCTATATTCCCTTTAACTCTGACGCGAATGCTGGAACAAGTACCTGCTGCTTCTTGTGCTTACCTATTCCCAGGTTTAGCCTTGATCTTCACCGTGTTGTTATGTATGGAATTTTGTGTATAAGCTTGTGAAATGCTTTTTTTTGTTGGAAATCCAAATCTATCACGCTTGCCACAGACCACTTACAATGACACCCTTTTTGTCTATGTTAGATATTATTTACTGGATTATTATCATGGAAGCAATCTCAGAGTTTACTCATGATAATCAATTCCATCATTGTATATGCTACTGCCATAAGACTTGAGTAATGTCTAGAAGTCCAAAAGCATCACTATGAAACTGAAAAAACATCTAGCACTGTCACTAGTGTGGAGTGTTGCACTTCTAGGGATGCGAGTATCGGACTCCGAAGAAACAGGATGAGAGAAGGATAGCTGCCTTTAAAATGTAGATATGGATGAGGATACTCAAGTCAGTTGGATGAACAGAAAGACGAATGAGTGAGTTCAAATAGAATTTCAAGAATCAAAATGGTTGTCGTGCCGTTAGAGAGAGAAGGATAGCCAAGTACGGACACTGGAAACAAAGACCCAATATCTTTGTCCTGACAACAATAGAAAGTGAAATTGAGAGTAAAAACAGAAGAGGAAGAATGGGTAGATAACATTGAAACATGGAGTGAGGGAGGCTTGAAGGAAACCAGAGAAGAAGCACGATGATTCCAATAGCCCACTGTGGCTGTCGTGAAAATGCATAAATATATGATGCAAGACTGATGGGTTTAATGCCCCTTTGCTTGTTAGCCTTTGTATAAATGGACACTATGTTCCTCATTCTCATCATATCCTCATTCCTATTCATAAACCATTTCATGTGCTTGTTATATCGACACTTGTGACATACTCTGCAGTACATTCAACATTTATATTATTCAAATACTCACACTGATATTGCATCCTGGGAGTCAACTGTACATGGCTTCCAAAAGAAGTCTGCGGCTATTGTGATGCAGCAGTGAAAGAACATAAGAACTAGGAGCAGGGGTGGGCCATCTGGTCCCTTGAGCCCTGCTCCACTATTCAATAAGATCATAGCTGATCTTTTCCTGGACTCAGCTCCACTTACCCACCAGCTCACCATAACCCTTAATTCTTGTACTATTCAAAAATGTATCTATCCTTGCCTTAAAAACGTTCAATGAGGGAGCCTCAACTGGGCAGGGAATTCCACAGATTCACAACCTTTTGTGTGAAGAAGTTCTTCCTCAACTCAGTTATAAATCTGCTCCCCCTTATTTTGAGATTATACCCCCTAGTTCTAGTTTCACCTGCCAGTGGAAACAATTTCCCTGATTCTATCTTTCATAATCTTATGTTTCTATCTCCCCTCATTCTTCTGAATTCCAATGAGTATAGCCTCAGTCTACTCATACTCAGTCTCTCCTCATAAGCCAACCCTCTACTCGAATCAACCTAAGGGGTGCAGAATCTCCTCTGCACCCCCTCCAGTGCCAGTATATTCTTTCTCAAGTAAGGAGACCAAAACTGTACACAGTACTCGGGTGTGACCTCACCAGCACCTTAAACAGCTGCAACATAACCTCACTGTTTTTAAACTCCATCCCTCGAGCAATGAAAGACAAAATTCCATTTGCCTTCTTGATTACCTGCTGCACCTGCAAACCAACTCCTTGTGATTCTCCTTATGACACCCAGGTCCTTCTGCACAGCAGCATGCTGCAATTTTTTACCATTTAAATAATAGTCTATTTTGCTGTATTCCTACCAAAATGGATGACCTCATATTTGCCAACATTGTACTCCATCTGTCAAACCCTTGCCCGCTCACTTAGACTATCTATATCCCTTTGCAGACTTTCAGCGTTCTCTGCACACTGTTTACTGTAAGATGAAGGTGGAATTGGCGAATGTAGAGTGGGGGCGCAGATTAGTTGGTAGGACAGCTGAGGGACAGTGGAGGATTTTTAAGGAGATCTTTTTCGGTACTCAGAAATATATTCCAATGGTAAAGAAGGACTGTAAGAGAAGGGATAACCAGCTGTGGTTATCGTAGGAAATAAAGGAGAGTATTAAATTAAAAGCCAATGTGTACAGAGCGGCTAAAAATAGTGGGGAATGAGAAGATTGGGAAAGATTTAAAAAACAACAAAGAATGACTAAGAAAGCGGTGAAGAAAGATAGAGTATGAAGCTAAACGAGCTCTAAATATAAAAAATGATAGTTTTTACAAATACATAAAGAAGAGGAGACTGGCTAGAGTGAATGTTGGACCCTTGGAGGATGAGAGGGAGGATTTAGCAGTGGGTAACGAGGAAATGGCGGAGGCTTTAAACAAGTTTTTTGTGTCGGTCTTCACGGAGGAGGACACAAATAGCTTGCCGAATATTGAAGATAGAAGGATGGTAGGAGATGAGGTCCTTAATGCAATTACTGTCAGTAGAGAGGTAGTGCTTAATAGACTAAAGGGACTGAAGGTAGACAAGTCCCTGGGACCGGATGGAATGCATCCCAGGGTTCTGAAAGAAATGCCAGAGGAAATAGCGGATGCCTTAGTATTTATTTATCAAAATTTGCTGGACTCTGGGGAAGTGCCAGAGGATTGGAAAACAGCTAATGTTACGCCGCTGTTTAAAAAAGGTAGCAGACAAAAGGGCAAGAAATATAGGCCTGTTAGCTTAATGTCCATAGTTGGAAAAATGCTAGAATCCGTCATCAAAGAAGAAATAGCAAGACACCTAGAAAAGAACGGTTTGATCAAGCAGATGCAGCACAGATTCGTGAAGGAGAAGTTGTATTTAATGAATTTATTGGATTTCTATGAGGATGTGACTCGTGCAGTAGACAGAGGGGAATCGGTGGATACGGTGTTTTTAGATTTCCAGAAGACGTTTGATAAGGTGCCTCACAAAAGGTTGCTGCAGAAGGTTAGGGTACACGGAGTTGGAGGTAAAGTGTAAGCATGGATTGAGGATTGGTTATCTAACAGGAAGCAGAGAGTTGGAATCAATGGGTGCTATTCTGGTTGGCAGTTGGTGACTAGTGGAGTGCCGCAGGGATTGGTGCTGGGGCCTCAACTGTTTACCATTTACATAGACGGTCTGGAGGAGGGGGCTGAGTGTAGGGAAATGAAATTTGTTGATGACATGAAGATGAATGGAAAAACGAATTGCGTGGAGGACATGGAAACTCTGCAGAGAGATCTGGATAGGCTGAGTGAGTGAGCGAGGACCTGGCAGATGGAGTATAACATTAGTAAATGTGAAGTTATCCACTTTGGTAGCAATAATAGTAGGAGGGATTATTATTTAAAGGGCCAAAAACTGCAGCATGCTACAGTGCAGAGGGACCTGGGGGTCCTTGTGCACAAATCGCAAAAACCCAGTCTGCAAGTGCAGCAGGTGATCGAGAAGGCAAATGGAATGTTGACCTTTATAGCGAGGGGGATAGAATATAAAAGCAGGGAGGTCTTGCTGCAAATGTATAGGGCACTGGTGAGGCCACAACTGGAGTACTGTGAGCAGTTTTGTTACCCATATTTGCAAAAGGATATATTGACCTTGCAGGGAGTACAGAGAAGGTTCACCAGACTGATACCAGAGATGAGGGGGTTAGCTTATGAGGAGAGATTAAATAGACTGGGTCTAAACTTGTTGGAGTTTAGAAGGCTGAGGGGGGATCTTATAGAGACTTACAGGATAATGAAGGGGCTAGATAAGGTAGAGGTAGAGAGATTCTTCGCGCTTAGAAAGGAAAACAGAGCTAGAGGGCTAATGGTGATGGTGGTGGGGGGGGAGCAGTTTAGAACGGAGTTGAGGAGGAACTTCTTCACTCTAAGGGTGGTGAATCTCTGGAATTCTCTGCCCATTGAAGTGGTGGAGGCTACCTCGTTGGTTATATTTAAGTCATGGGTAGATAGGTTTCTGATAGACAAGGGAATTAAGGGTTATGGGGAGAACGCGGGAAAGCGGAATTGATCCACTTCAGATCAGCCATGAACTTATTGAATGGCGGGGCAGACTCGAAAGGCTAGATGGCCGACTCCTGCTCCTATTTCTTATGTTCTTTATGTTCACTTTGCTCTGCCACTCATCTTAGTGTCATCTGTGAATTTTGACACTCCACACTTGGTCCCCAACTCCAGATTACCAATGTAAATTGTAAACAATTGTGGTCCCAACACTGACCCCTGAGGTATACTACTAGTCACTGATCGCCAACCAGAAAAACACCCATTTACCCCCACTCTTTGCTTTCTGTTAGTTAACCAATTCTCTATCCATGCTAATACATTACCTGTAACACTGTGCATCTTTATCTTATGCAGCAGTCTTTGATGCAGCACCTTGTCAAATGCCTTCTGGAAATCCAAATGTACCACATCCACTGGTTTCCCATTGTCCTCCATGTACGTAATGTTCTCAAAGAATTCCATCAATCGTTCAAACTCTTCATGAACCCATGCTGCACCTTACCAATAGGACAATTTATATCCAGATGTCTCGCTATTTCTTCCTTGATGATAGATTCAAGCATTTTCCCTACTACAGAAGTTAAGCTAACTGGCCTATAATTACCTGCCTTTTGTCTACCTCCTTTTTTAAACAGTGGCATCACATTTGCTGTTTTTCAATCTGCGGGAACCACCCTAGAGTCCAGCAAATCTTGGTAAATTACCACTAGTGCATTTACTATTTTCTCCTGCCATCTCTTTTAATACCCTGAGATGCATTCCATCAGCGCCAAGAAACTTGTCGACCTTTAGCCCCATTAGCTTGTCCAACGCGACCTCTTTCGTGATAGTTTCTAGGTCTTCACATGCCATAGCCTTCCTGTCATCAATTTTTGGCATGTTATTTGTGTCTTCCACTGTGAAGATTGACACAAAATATGTGTTCAATGTCTCAGCCATTTTTTCATTTCCAGTTATTAAATCTCCAATCTCATCCTCTAAAGGACCAATGTTTACTTTAGCCCTCTTTTTCGTTTTATATATTTGTAGTTATATCTGTTTTTATATTCTGAGCTAATTTACTTTCCTAATCCATCTTGCTTTTCTTTCATAGCTTTTTTTTGTGTGGCTTTCTGTTGAACTTTAAAACTTTCCCATTAATTTTTGCCACTTTCTATGCATTTTCTTTTAAATTTGATATCTTCCTTTTTTCCCTCAGAGGTAATCAGCCATGGCTATCTCTTTCTATAGTTCTTCCTTATCATTGGTATATACTTCTGTTGAGCACTGTGAAACATAGCTTTGAAAGTCCTCCAGTGTTCCTCAATTGTCCCACCATGAAGTTTTTGCTTCTAGTCTACCTTAGCCAACTCCTCCCTCACCCCATTGTAGTCTCCTTTGTTTATGCACAAGACACTGGTATTGGATTTTACCTTCTCATGTTCCATCTGTATTTTAAATTCAACCGTACTGTGATTGCTTTTTCCAAGATCATTAATTATTCCTCTCGTATTACACAGGACCAGATCTATGATAGCTTGCTCCCTCATAGGTTCCATTATATACTGTTCAAGGAAGCTATCGTGGATACAACCTATGAGCAGCTATCACGGATACATTCTATGAACTTCAGCTGCTCCTTCAGAGTGGATATAATCACCCTCTTGACTAGCTTTAAGTTTTAAAGTTTATTAGTGTCACAAGTAGGCTTACATTAACACTGCAATGAAGTTACTGTAAAATTCCTCTAGTTGCTATACTCTGGCGCCTGTTTGGTACACTGAAGGAAAATTTAGCACAGCCAATACACCTATCCTGCACACAGACGGGGAGAACGTTCAGACTCCGCACAAACAGTGACCCAAGCTGGGGATCAAACCTGGATCGGTGGTGCTGTGAGACAGCAATACTTGCTGCTGTGCCGCCCTTGTGTGTATAAAGATTTTCATGGTAAAAGTGGAATAAAACTGTACCATCAGCTCCAGTATGTATTGCATTGGATATATTTGAGTGATAACAAGATAGTATCAATTTGAAATGTTAACTGTTCTCTCTGCTGGATAAAGTCACTAGTGGATAGATTGAACTCCTTGATAGCCTAAATTCTGAATTTGTTCAGCCTGCAAAGTTCAATTATTGGGTAATGCAAGTGTATATGCTATGAGTAAATTATCTCCTCCTTAACTGTATGTCAAACATATTTTAAACAGAATATATCTTTCTTGTTTCAGGTGCTAAAGATAAAGGATGGCTTTCTGGAGTGAAATAGTGAAACTACAAAAGTTCTTTCCTCAGTTTCATGCCTTGTATGCTCAACAATTCCCCATTGAAGTCAGACACTATCTCGCTGAATGGATAGAGCAGCAGCCATGGTTAGTCAATGGAACAAAAACAGTCCAGGCTCTCTCACCTGATGTGTGTTTCTATTTTTATTCCAAATTTCCAGCTTTTGCAGGTTTTTTATTGCATATATTTGTAGGTCTCCTCAAAGTTGTTCATATTGAAGCAAAGGGTATACTAAATCATTGCTTCCTAATGCATCAGACACTAGCTACGTGTGCAACTGTTTCAGAATCCTGATTAATTGGCTTTCATTTACTCATCAGAAATGCAATGTTGGGAATTGTAGGATAAAGACGTTTGGTAGAGCAAGGGTTAATGTAGGGCTGGAGAACAGTACTACTCACAGAAAGCAGATTGGGCAGAATAGAATCTGGAAGGAGGTGACATGGAAGCAGTACCTTAGATATGTACATTGCTATGGGCTGCCAGTAAGTAGTTTGCATTATTTTGTCCATTTTTGACATCCATATCCATATAGGATATGGATGTCACTGGTTATGCCAATATTTATTGCCCATCCCTAATTGCTCTTGAGGAAGTAGTGGCGAGCTACCTTGAACTGCTACAGTCCATGTGGTGTAGGTACATCCATAATGCTGTTAGGGAGGGAGTTTCAGGATATATTTCCAAGTCAGGATGGCATGTGGCTTAGAGAGGAGCTTCCAGGTGGTGATATTTCCATGTCTGCTGCCTTGTTCTAGAGGTTAGTGGTTGTGGGTTTGAAAGTTGCAGTCCAAGGAGCCTTGGTAGATTCCTGCAGTGTATCTTGTAGATAGTATACTGCTGCCACTGTGCGTCGGTAATGGAGGGAGTGATTGTTTCTCAAGAAGGAGCGTTGAACCCTACAAGCCTTCAGACCCCTCTATGAAATGCCAAACAACCTTTGCAACGCTATATCTCAGTTTTCAAACCCACAAGGCATGTGTGTGAATTTTAACCTTGTTTTGTTTCTTTTTCATCTAACTTATCAATAACCCATGCACAGGTGTTTTTTGATCATAGATTGTTTTATTTCCTTGGTTATTAAATGTTGATAACTTGTTAATTAAATATACACATGTAATATCCAGATATAAGAGAGTGAAACTGTTCAGTATGTCTTTTTTTTAAACAAATCTCTTTATGCTGGTTAGTAATAGCACAGTTACCAATTCCTTCCAACACTTGCTGATGGTTGAGAGTAGGCTGATAAGGCAGTGGCCAGTTTTTGGCATATAAGCCAAGTTTTGGCTATATAGGCAATAAATATAGGTTAAAGAGATTTTATATTGTCTCCAGACAGGATAGTAAGTCAGATGTTGCAAGCCCAGGCAAGTCACAGGGGTTACAGATAGTGTGACATGAAACCTGTTACAGATAGTATGACATAAAGCTATCCCCTACGGACAAGCCCTCCGTATACACAGGATCTGCTCAGATGATGAGGATCGCAACAGACACCTCCAGATGCTGAAAGGTGCCCTCATAAGAACAGGATATGGCACTCAATTCATCGATCGACAGTTCCAACGCGGCACAACAGAAAAACCACATCGACCTCCTCAGAAGACAAAGACGGGGACATGGTGGACAGAATACCCTTCGTTGTCCAGTACTTCCCGGAGCGGAGAAGCTACGACATCTTCTCTGGAGTCTTCAACATGTCATTGATGAAGACGAACATCTCGCCAAGGCCATCCCCACCCCTCCCACTTCTTGCCTTCAAACAACTGCACAACCTCAAACAGACCATTGTCCGCAGCAGACTACCCAACCTTCAGGAGAACAGTGACAACACCACACAACCCTGCCACAGCAACCTCTGCAAGACATGCCGGATCATCGACACAGTTGCCGTCACGTCACCTAAGAACACCATCCACCAGGTACACGGTACGTACTCTTGCGACTTAGCCAATGTTGTCTATCTAATACGCTGCAGGAAAGGATGTCCCAAGGCATGGTATATTGGGGAGACCATGCAGACACTACGACAACGGATGAATGAACACTGCTCGACAATCACCAGGCGAGACTGTTCTCTCCCTGTTGGCGAACACTTCAGCGGTCACGGGCATTTGGCCCCTGATCTTCGGCCTTCACAACACACAACAGTGCAGAGTCAGTGAGCAGAAACTGATAGCCAAATTCCGCACACATGAGGACGGCCTCAACTGGGATCATAGGTTCATGTCACACTATCTGTAACCCCCATGAGTTGCCTGAACTTGTAACATCTCACTTACTGTCCTGTCTGGAGACAATACACATCTCTTTAACCTATGCTTAATGCTATCTCCACTCACATTGTCTGCACCTTTACAGATTAGCTGTAAAGACTGACATTCTAATCAATATTCTGTAAACTGTGTGTGTCTTTATATGTCCTGTTTCTGATTAGAACTCCCCACTCACCTGACAAAGGAATAGCGTTCTGAAAGATTGTGGCATTTACTATCAAATAAATCTGTTGGACTTTTAACCTGGTGTTGTGAGACTTCTTATTGTGTTTCTCCATTCTGTCAGTTTTTGCTGATTGACTTGTGCAACTGAGAGTGTAGGTGTGTATGTGCCTTTTAACACAAGGCATTAACAGCAATGATAATGTGCTGTTAACATGACAGTCTGCTTTCCAAATAAATGTTTCAATTTGTGTTTCATTTCCATTTTAAGGAGCTCCATTCCCATAAACCCTACCAATGAAAATCTTGCTCGAAATCTCTTGGACACAATGGTATCTGAATTACAGAAAATGTCAAGTCGTATGCCCTATTCAGTGAAATGCAAGCTGAATGATTATGCTGTTCTCCTGAAGGTATGGCTTATTTAATAAGTAAAGAAGGT
Organism: Sphyrna mokarran; assembly: GCA_024679065.1. Lineage (NCBI taxonomy): Eukaryota > Metazoa > Chordata > Chondrichthyes > Carcharhiniformes > Carcharhinidae > Sphyrna > Sphyrna mokarran. Next base: position 9,913,769 of record JAGIQG010000038.1, on the reverse strand, counting down.
GTTTAATGTTTCAATATGATTTGGATAATAATGGGTTAATGTCAATGGCATATCTGTCTGCTTGCCACTTATTCACCAAGCCATGTAAAGTGGTTATTTCCTTGGGTTTCCGGAATCATTTCATCATTCTCATCTAAAAGGATGGGCAATTAATCTGCTTGCAGTGTTCCGCAGTGCTGCCTGATACTTGGTGATCAGATAGTGGAGTGTCATGAGCTTGGATTTTTGGGTAATGTTATAACATTGTAGGCAAGGACTGATTGGCTTGGCATAGATACTAACTGTGCCTAATCATCACTGATTGTGTGCTGGTAGACTTGAATATTCAAATATATTCAGCTACTCTTTAGCCAAGAACACGATCATTCTCTGCTGTAAAATACGAGTGGGCCACAGATTCCATTTCAAAATACATTGAAAACTCCTATATCAGTTTCTGTCCATGGAAAATCCATTTTTAAAAGTGTAAATATTTATCTCTTGTACCTGAAGGTGGCTCTGTGATAGGAATCTGCAATAATGAATTCTATTATGCAAACATTAATTCCAAATATAGAACTGCTCAGGTAATTTTGAATTGTTAGATAGCTTGCAGTTTCCCTGAGAAGCAATTGCTGACGGTTTCCACTCAGCATGCATACTATTAAGGATGACCTGATTTGTGTTTTTGTTACTCTTATAGTTTCCAAGCCAACTGTCCAACTCCCCTCAAATTAAGATCAGTACAAACTTGTGTTGGGGTACTGGACCAGAACCCCAGCTTATATTAGGAAGCCAGACTAGGCCCCAACAATTTTTCTTTTGGCATAAATATGAGAATGTTATTTCTCTCCAGGAGTGATTCCACTGACAAAACTGGGATCTTTTATAGTAAAACAAATGTCATTTAATAACAGTTTAAATATAACTCTAAGAAATGAAGTGGCTTAACCAGTTGAACATTTTTTGAAAACAAAATGAAGCAGCTGTACTTTCTAGCTCATGACCATTCCACTTCCAAATAAGCCCCTTTTATGCATACGTCCATACCATTTTTAAATAAATATAGTTGGCAAATCCAGCCATACTTGCTATAAATTGTGTTAACTGTCTTGAAGCTTTCAGAGAGATATTGTGGAATCCTCAGGAACAAACTGCACATACCTCTGATTTTACCAGACCTGCACAGTATCTGTCTAGTTTTCACTGCTACAGATCTAGCTCTACACACTAACTGCATTATCAAATGACCCTGTCAATCAACTTCTCAAAGAATCTTTTGTATTAACAAAAGTCTGTTAGCTCTATCAAAGTAACAAATTCCTAACTGAAATGAGAAATTAACTTGCTTTTACAATCCTTGAGCTAAATGTTTCCGAGACACACACCTGCCTATAGAATAAAGCTGAAATTTTAAGCATTCTACCAAAATATAAAATGTATATCTATAGCAACTGCCTACTTTCGTCACACTGGGCAAAATTTCTACTCTTCCCCTGCCACAACTGCCACGTGATCTTTGATTTGGTTTCTTGTCTCCTCCTTGCATTCTGCTATCCCCTTCCCTGTCCTCTTTGCTTGTACCTCACCTTGGTCCAGTTATCTCTGATGGAAGGCCATGACCTAAAACATTTGGCAAGATCTTCCAGTCCCATCCACAGAGCACTGCTGAAGTTATTGGACTTTTGGCTGGCACGCCACAACAGGTGCAGAAAATCTTGCCTGTTAACTTTGTTTCTCTTTCCACAGCTACTTCCAGGCTTGGGTATCTGTGTTTATTTTGATTATCTGTGCCTCTACTACTTGCCTAAACAATATACTTAGTCTTGACTCGCCATTTGTAATACAAGTAAAAATCTGCCAGGGAAAATCAGCTGATGTTTGGAAAGGTACTGTGCCATAAGTGTGTGGTGCATTGAGAGTATACAACTGCAGTTGCCTAATTCTGATAGACCAGCAATATTGATGTTTTTTCTTTTATTACTATATTTTCTGTGGCAGACTGCCAGCTTGCTAAAAATAATACTTCAATTTGTATTTTACTGTATTACAGGAAAGATTTGATCAGCAACCATTAGAACTAGTGAATATTATGAATTACCTTTTGATGCAGGAAAATCAATTATTCCAGGAGCTTCGGCAAACTCAGGTAAGTTTGCAACGCTTTCTGAATCTCTATCCTTGTAATAGTCACCAAACTTGCATAAAACACAGATGTTTTTTTAAAAAAACCCTGAGCCATTTCTTGATTAATTATGGGCTGAGGACGACTTCTGAGTGCAGCAGAAACCCTGTTAACGTCATTGGCTGCATGATCGAAGCAGCTGAGAGCAGAATGGGACCACTGAGGAAATTCTTTGCAAGGTCTTTCGAGTTTTGAACAAGATATGAATTTAACTCTGTATGATTGGTGTATTAGGTAACAAAATTATGCTGCAAGCCTATCTAGAGGTGTTATTACAGAATGAAGGAATAGCATGTTTTTTGGTCAGTCGGGTATATCTGATATTGACCTTCACATTTGAGTATCCAAGCCAAAGAACTGGGAAATACACTGTTTGCTAAATATGAAATGCTTACTCTCTCCTTGTAGGAATACATCCACTTACCAATGTCTGGTGTGTTTAAAATTAGTGTGCACATACAGGCATCACTGATTTTTTTTTTTAACTACTTACCAGAGCATACCATCAGTATATTTTTTGCTGCTGGTCCATCCTAAACCATCTTACCTGTCAGCACATTGCTTCCAATGAAAGGTGAAAAAATCCCAGCCCCCAGAAACAAGACCATCTCTCTAATGCACTAAGCTGAAAGTGTGTGAGATGCTGCATAGTACCCTATTCGCTCTCAGATTATTGAGATGGGGCAATGAGTTTTGATTTTCAAAGCTTGAAGGTACAGAGTGATCTTGTAAGACTGCATTTGGAACTTGGCAGAATGAGTGGAAAGTTAAAAAGAACACTGAGCATAACAGAGTACAGAGACAGGAAGATTATAATAGGGAAAACAGAAATGGGGCTTTAAAAGCTTACAAGTTAAATGGTGGGTTTTTTAAGTATTGCTAAAGGAGTGTGTGATAAGGTTTCCTCAGGTGTAAGAGCAGATTCAAATATTGGGGTGGCATAGTGAGTGGCACTGCTACCTCACAACACCAGGGACCCAGTTCAATTTCGGCCTCAGGTGACTGTCTGTGTGGGGTCTGCACGTTTTCTTCAGGTGTTTCAGTTTCCTCCCACAGTCCAAAGATGTGTAGGTTAGGGTGGATTGGCCATGCTAAGTTGTCCCTTAGTGTCCGAAGATGTGCAGGTTAGGGTGGATTGGCCATGCTAAGTTGTCCCTTAGTGTCCGAAGATGTGCAGGTTAGGGGTGTTAATGGGGTAAATATGTGGGGTTATAGAGATGGGGCCTGGATAAGATGCTCTATCGGAGAATCAGTGCAAATTCGATGGGCCAAATGGCCTCCTTCTGCACTGTAGGAATTCAATGAAAGTTAAGTTGTTGGTCATGAAAGGAAGAAGAAACAGATTTTTAGAGGCCAAAATTATGGTGCCACAATGAACTGTTGACTTTTAGATGTATATTAAGAGTCAGACTGGTAAATGTTTGAACTGGCACAGTGTTGCTGATCAGTAAAAGGTTAATTGCAAAGAACAAACCAAGCTACTTCTGAGACCTGGTATTTCATTTTGATTTAATTTATTATTGTCAAACATATTAGTATACAGTGAAAAGAATTGTTTCTTCTTGAACGTGATACAAACATTCATAGAGGAGGAAATGAGAGAGTGTAGAATATAGTGTTACAGTCATAGCTAGGATAAAAAGAAAGATCAACTTAATGCATTCAGAAGTCTGATGGCAGCAGGGAAGAAGCTGTTCTTGAGTCAGTTGGTACGTGTCCTCAGTTTTGTATCTTTCTCCAGATGGAAGAAGGCAGAAGAGAGAAAGTCCAGGGTGCGTGAGGTCCTTAATTATGCCGGCTGCTTTGCCGAGACAGTGGGAAGTGTAGACAGAATCAATGGATGGGAGGCTGGTTTGCGTGATGGATTGGGCTACGTTCACGACCCTTTGTAGTTTCTCGTGGTCTTGGGCAGAGCAGGAGCCATACCAAGTTGTGATACAATCAGAAAGAATGCTTTCTATGGGGCATGTGTAAAAGTTGGTGAGAGTTGTACCTGATGTGTCAAATTTCCTTAGTCTTTTAAGAAAGTAGGGGCGTTGGTGATGGGCTTTCTTAACTAAGTATCGGCATGTGGGGACCAGGACAAATTGTTGGTGACCTGGACACCTAAAAATGTGAAGCTCTTTACCATTTTTAGTTTGTTCCTGTTGATGTAGACAGGGGCATGTTCTTCACTATGCTTCCTGAAGTCGGTGACAATCTCCTTCATTTTGTTGATATTGAGGGAGAGGTTATTGTCGTCACACCAATTCACCAGATTCTCTATCTCATTCCTGCACTCGGTCTTGTCATTGTTTGAAATTCAACCCACTATGATGGTGTCGTCAATAAACTTGAAAATCGAGTTGAAGGGGAATTTGGCCACACGAGGTATGGGGAAGTCAATCCAGTCATTCAAATAAGAGCATTTGTAAGATAGAATTTATAATAATTCTTGTATTCTCATGGAAGGAGTACAAATGAAAGATGCATATTCATCCAGTAGATAGTTCATATTAGAGTAAATATTAAACCAGTTTTAGATCATAGTCTTAGATATTTTGCCCTGTTTTGTTTTGTAGGCCAGTGTTGTATCAACTGGCAACGTACCAGCCCAACCTGTTCTGGCCACTAATAATAAAAGGATAAAGCAGGAAGATGCAAATATATTACAGCAGCTCACTCTGCTGAGTGACTTAGTCAAGACCATTCAGATGTACCGCAGTACCATTCAACAAATGAATGAAGTTCCTGACCAGGAGCAGCAGCAGCTTGCAGCATGTTACCAGTGTGAGTATGAAGCAGCTTGTGCAAAGTTCAAAGTATCAACAAATCTAATCTAAAATTTATTTGAAGACTAGGTGAATTTCTTACCTTGCTAACTTTTGCTAAATTGCCAAGTCAAATCCAATTTGGTAATATCAAATGAACCAATTCTTTACATTCCTTATGAAAATATTTCACATCTGGAAAAGTTCCTGAAAATCATTATATAAATTCATTATTCAAATTCCACTTATTCGATAAATTCAGCAGAATTTCTTTATCAGATAGTTGGTTTACTAAGATGTAGTTCTTCCATAGAACTTCAATTAGCAACAGATAGTGCTAGAAATACAAAGGAGACCTGTTGACACGTGGAAAGAGAGGACAGTTACTGTTTCTGGTGGAGCATTCTAAGCACATAATCATTGAAGATAAGGAAAGACTTTAAATGCCATTAATTAATTTATGAAGATCCCACAGTTCTCCATTGCAACATGCGTGTTTCTGAAATGATTCCATCATTTTGTCTCCATTACTGTCCTTTTCAGTTGTCTAATCCATGTGTTCATTACTCTGTGTGACAACTTTCCTCATATCTGACTTACATGTAACTGTTTTAGCATGTAATTCAACATCATCTGACTTTTATGTTACTGCATTTTATGGACATGTCAAGAGCGATTCTCCCAAAAGAAATTCTAAGTGCCTAATTCGCTTAAAACTGGAGTAAGTTGTGCTGTTTTCTTCAGTCCCCAGCCCGCTAATAATATTCAAATACAGATTTTAATATTTAAATCAGGTTCACACCAATTTTTGGAAATCCTGTCCCTGGAGATGGCAGAGGCCATAGAGCCCAGCAAGGAGCTCGCTAAACAGCCTCTGCTGATGTCTCCCAGCCTGTTACACTGCTTGAAATGCAGTGGGCTGGAAGCGTCATCCACGTTGAGTGTTGAATCCAAAAAGATGTTCTTGTGTCTTTTAATGTCATTCTAAGCTATTTATTTTGTGGAGTGTATATGTTGCCCACTTTGTGTTTGTGTGTATATGCCTTTATGACTGACTTTTGTTCCCCCAGCCACTCGCACTCGTGCCATTCTTACTTTTGCATCTTTGTCTCTTGTTGCGTGCACCCTCCATATGTGAATACCCCTTTTTCCTTTTCTGTGGACCTATCTCTCCTTCTTGCAGCCTGTCTAGCTCGCTCATGCCCCTTGCCCTCTCAAGCGCCTACCCTTATTTTCATCTCTCACATATACACATGTCGCTGATTCTGTCTCTTGCTGTCAGACTGTGCTGCATACCCTATGCCACAACTCCACATCACCCAGTTGCACACACACACACCCCCCCCCCACCACCATTCACCAGCCCTGGTCCGATTTTCCCCCACCTATCTGTCCTCTTGCTGTTGCACTCGCCCTACTCTTCCCTCTCACCCAGTCTCTGTTGATCTATGGATCGGGGCTGGACTCAATTTTGCTTCATGCTTCTTAGTCCTGTGTTGTTTCCCGGCTGGGAAACTCGCTCAAGAGTTGTGCTCGAGCAGTTGCCGTAAGCACAGAGTACTCTCTAGCCACAGAGAAGTCACATTAGATGAATGAACGAAAGGAAGGAATTGTTTGTGCGCTTAGTGAAGTGTTAGTAAACTATTGTTTTTATTTTAGCTCAGCACCACTTGCCGCAAGCAAGTAGCTCACTATCAGAATACACCAAGAGGGAGGAACACACAAGCCAGCAAAAGAGCACGTGGGACGATCACAGAAGGGTGAGCTGACTTCTGTTAGTATAAGGAAGCAGTTGGCTAAGCTAAGGAAATATTTATGGAATAACTTCTTGAAAATGTGAAGAGACCTGATGCTTCTCCTGGAAGTTGTGGGCATTGTCATGGTAGTTGAGCACTTTTATGTTTGCTCTGTACTTCTGCTTCCCACCAAACTGTGGAGATGAGCTTTTGGTCACCTGAGTATCTTAACATACATAGATACCATCAACGTGTTTTAAGAGTCTCCAACCCAAGCTTAAGTAGAGTTTCCATTTGCCTGATTTGTACAACTGCTCTTATATGGGCACACATTACTTATCCAAGTCCAGAGAGTGTGAATGTTGGGTGACAAGCCCAGGCTTATGGGCTTTGGAATCCATAGAATCCCTACAGTGCAGAAGGAGGCCATTCAACCCATCAGGTCTGCATCAACTCTCTGAAAAGCATCTTGCCTATCACCGAAACCCTGCTAATCCTCCTGACCCATACATCTTTGGACACTAAGGGGCAATGTAGAATGGCCAATCCATCTAACCTACACATCTTTAGACTGTGGGGAGAAACCGGAGCACCTGGAGGAAACCCACACAGACACAGGGAGAAAATGCAAACTCCACGTAGACACAATCACCTAAACCGGGTATCGAACTTGGGTCCCTGGTGCTGTGAGGCAACAGTGTTAACCATTGTGCGACCCACCATGCCACCCATTTTAACCAATTAACTCCAGGCAGTTTACCAGCACGGAAAACTGTTTTTCTGCTAGACTGTTGACTTGGACGTTTATCAGAAACTACAATTGGAAGTACGCCTCTCGTCGCAGGATTGTCCCTTCACATACCATTAACTGGCAGCCCCCTGTTGAGTATTGTGGACCTGTTCAAGTGACGCACTATTTGGCTGACTCGGTCCCAATTTCCCAGTGCTTGGTGTGTTATTTTGGAGCCAACTTGACCACCACCACCCTCTTACCCCATTTATGTGCCTTCATGTTCTAGACATCTAAGTTGAATGCTACATTCCAGGCTTATTTAAGACCAATTGTTTAACCATCTTGTGTTCTGGGATACTCTCCTAAACTGCCATTTCCAGTCTTAGAATTTGAAAAATCTGTCTTTAAGAGACCATGTAGAATAGTCAAATTTCGACAGATATAGTTCTGTGTATGCAGTTATCTTTTGTGCTTTTAGGGAACTCTTATAAAGTCAATGTTACAGTGGGAATGAAGTGGTATTAAATATCGCTGCTACTTTCACATTTGCAGCGTTATACTTGCTCAAGTCCCTTATTTTGATTGGAACTCAGCAGTCTACATGTAGCCAAATTTGTGGAAGCAACTTGGTTGACCAAGGATTTTCATCTAATTCATCTGATATTGGCTCCAGTTGTTGGATTGAAGCTGATAAAAGCATGAATATGTAATACCTTGTGTACATGATTATTCGGCAAAAATGTGACACTAACTTGCTTGCATTGCTGCTGTCCAAAGGCCTTGCTTACAAATGATTATAATTATCTTCCATTGAAGAAAAATTGTTCCCCACTTTGAAATCCAGTTTCTGAACAATGTAAAACCTCACTCCTCTCAATGTGAACTTTAGCCATTTGGTCATACACTCTTCTCTGAGTCAGAATGTTCTGGGTTCAAACTCCATTCAAGGACTTGAGCACAAAATCTTGACTGATATCCCAGAATAGTACAGAGTGAACACTGCTAGTCATTCTTTGGGTCAAACTTTCTACTCAGGTAAGTGCACTATTTGTAGAAGGTCAGGGAGTTCTCCAGGTGACCTGGGTCAATATTCTTTTGCAAGCAGCACCAACAAAAAGAGATTAACTGGTCATTCACCCTATAGCTGTTTGAGAGATCTTCCTGTGCGCAAAATGGCTGCTGCGTTTGCCTACAGAACAGTCACTGCACTTCAAAGCAAAACATTGTATGTGAAGAACCTTGAGACGTTTCTGAGAGACATGATAAGGCGCAATATAATTGTATATATTTTCTTTACTGCTTGCCAACTTCTATTTATGCTTCTGTTGGTAAGCGGTCAAAGCTGCTTTTGAGTCTGAGCTGGTAAAAGTTCTTTGCCTTAGAAGAGAGGGAAAGTCACTCGGCTAATTGCTTCAGGTTGACTTAGTACACCGCCTGTTTTAGAATAGCATTGGCAACCAGTGCTTTGATTTGACTTGGAATGATGCATGGCATCAGAGGATGGTTGCAAGTGCTATTATTTTCTGTTCTTGCCAATAAATTGAAAAACTTAATTAAGAAGTTTAATACATCTTCAGTCTAGGAAGAAAAGTTGCTTATTGAATGGAAGAAATAATTTTGAGTACTACTTGGTAAATTTGTGACTGCATAGCAAGCATATTTGCCAGGAAAGTTTATACTGGCAGCAATTCTGTTGGATGACTGCAGGGGAAAATTTCAAGTGCGAGGTATGGTGGTGGGTGCCTTTGCCTCCGTACCAATTACCATTTGGCACACTGCACTGCATTTTCCAAGGGTATCTGATAGCTAATTCACTGGCTGTAAGTTCATGCCAAGCGCAAATGAAAGACTGCAGCATTATAAACTTTCATTTATGCAAGTAAAGTTTTGCATCTGGGAAACTGGCTATATCCTCTAGCTGCTGCTGATTTGGATGAGCCCATCCCTTAACTACATTGTGAGTGGTCAAAGACAGCAGTGTAGAGATAATTGCATACCTACCTGCTTAATCTTTCCTATTTTGATCAGATACTTTTTTTGAAAAGCACAATCCTTCATTATGTAGCAGTTGTTCATGAAAAATATTTGTTCTTTTATCTTTTTCTGTCTGTCCATTCCCAGAAGGGAAAATCTCATTTATAACACAGTCCAAGAATTGACTCATTTAACCCTTTATACTGCCCCCATTGAGAAACAGCACCACTGACAGCCTCTGCCCTCCAGTTCTTTCACCCAAGCACCCGTTCTTTGAGTTTGAGCCTAGATAAGCTATTTGATGAAGTTTCTTGATTGCTGAGTCTGAGTGTCACCTGCACTTTCCAGCATGGGTTGTCACCTTGTGATAAGATTCAGAACGCTTGGAGCAATGACATCAATTCTTAAACATGTTATGCAAAGAAATGACAACTGTTTTGTCCTCCAGTGAGATGAAGGATACTAGTAACATATTTATATAGTTCACATCCAGTATCCGCAGAGCAAAGTTTCATTTTAATCTTCCCTAACTGTGTGGACCAGCCCCAGGTTTTACTGTTTGTGTGATTTTTTTTTTTTCCCTACTTCCCTCACCAGCTTGTGAGTAAGGTTGGCAAATCATGCTAAATTCTTGTATGTTTTATGCTGTTAATGGAACATCCACTTAGAATTATTGTCTGCCCAGGCTCATTTTTATTTGGGACCCCTACAATGGCAGCAAAACCTTTATCCCATCCTAGATTGGATTTGGATATTGTCTAAAGTGCTACATTATTATACGCCCTTATCATTGCTAATTCCCCATATACTGTCCCTAAATTGATCCTGTTTCATAACAACAGCATCACCTGATGTAAAAGACATTTATCCAGAATGAGGCCCAGATTTTCATTGATTTTGCAAGTTGCTATTGGATTAGACACTTATTCTAGATGTACAGAACGGTCCCAAACATTTCCTTGTTTGTGTTTTAATATTTTTGCATTGTGGCAACTGTAAATGGATTGAACTGGCAAAAATGTATTTAGCTGCTTACAAGTGTAAGTTGAGAAACAATTTTAAACTGGCACATTATGGTGTCTTTGAACAAGTGAAAAGGCTAAGCAAAGGGAGAATTACTGTCACTAGTAGCAGTTTAAAGAATTGCAAATAGTCTGATATGTAGATTGATGACTGGATTAAGTTCATTTGATTATACAATTATTTAAAATGAGGATCCTTTTGATATGCTGGGATATTTTTTAAAAATTAGGCATCAGAGTTAGTTCTGTGATCAAAGCTTCATTGAAGACTTTCAGTTGTCTCGGTAGCATAAATGTCCTCTTCTGCGTTAGGCAACCATCCAAAAGCTTTTGTTGATTGAACTGAACCTGTCATGAACATTTTTTAAATAATTACTCTGAATAAGTATCTAGTATTACTGTGATGCAGTAATAATGCACTGAATTGGCAATTGCGGCCAAAATCTTGCATTTATATGGCGCCTTATATAGTGAAACGTCCCAAGGCACTTCACAAAATGGGTGGGCTGGTTAAGACAGCAGACATTAAGCTACATACAGGAGAAGATATTGAAAGCATTAGAGCAGTTTTTCGTAATAGAAGAGATAAAGTAAGGTGGGTGGTTCAGGAAAATAATAGGCTGTAGGGCTGTAATAACTAAAAATTCATAAATGGGAGGGATCACAAACTAGAGTTCAAAGAATTGTGGTTGTGAACTTGAACATTATGCTGCAGGAGGTTTCATAGGTATCAAGCTGTGGGGACCATGCCTGATGGATCTTTAAAAAAAGTTGAGGATTCTGAAATCAATGTATTGTGTATAAGGATATCATTGAGACAAGGGTGATGGATGAATCCGATTTAGCTCAAGATAGGATGCTGTGCCATATGTTTGGATGAGTTAGTGTGTGTCTATTGGGATAAAGAATCGTGGATGCTGCTAAGAAAGGGCTTGAGAAGTTGAGCTTGGAGATGAAAGCACGAATTGAATATTTCAGTTATAATGGGATGGAAGTATGGATGGAGATAGGCATGTTACAGCTGGAAAATGCTTGAATGAAAAATTAGATAATGAATTTTCAGTTTAACATTACTTCAGATGGGACACATTGCAAAAATGGAAGTGGTTGGAAAGGGGGAATTTTGTAGGTCATAACAGGTCTTGTCATGCCAATGTGAAACTGGAAAATGTTGATTGGGGAGCAGGGAAGGGGGGAAAGGATGGTACACATAAAGAAACTCTAAAATGGTTGTGAACTACTAATTAATGCTTACTTTTGAGTTAGTAGTGCAGTATTCCAGAACACAGGAACTCTCTCTCACTATGATGCCAAAGTTCTTACAAAATTATGCAGAAACTTTGCAAAAAGTTTGAATTAAATTGCCACATGGTGATTGAGACGGTGAACTAAATTGGGTTTAAATCCTTTATTCATTTAGGCTTGCTATAAAGAGGAAAATATAAACTGAATGGGGTTGTGGGGAGAGAGGAGATCTCAAACCAATTTGTAATACCACTGAATGGTATGCATTCCTCCCAATTATCATTTACCTCCTGATTTATTTTGTTTTATTATTTTGGCTTTGCTTTGCAATTCACAAGTTTCATGTGCTATAGTGTTTTCACAGTCAATATCCAAAAAAAGACTCTGCCCAGCCAAATGTCAACAAAGCTAGGCATGTTGAATGGTAGTTCCCTTTTTGCATTTGTTTTGCCTGGCACTAAATGTTAAATAGAGACCCTTGTGATCTTGCAACACAAGATGTCTGTCCATGAACAGATAAATTGGTCTCTGTCCTATGGTTTGGCTCCAAAAGCGATGGAGAAAGCAAACACAAAATACGTTGGGCAGACAGACGTTGTTTGAGTGTTGCTCCCTGGCACCCACTTAATAGGGTAAACGCGCCTTAAGGCTAACAATGAATCTTTTGGGTTTTTTGAATGGCTTTTTAACAGAAGAGAAATTACAGCATCTTGGAAGCGGTGAGATCTCTGGAACAGGTCCAGGGCCTTGTGCTGAATATGATTCAGGACTGGAAACGACGACTACAGCTGTCAGGAAATGGTGCCTACTTTGAGGACAACCTGGGGTCACTTCAGGAATGGTGAGGAACCAGATTCAGTCCATTTGGTGCGCATATTTTATAAATAAATTGGTACGTAGGCGCAAAATGTCAAATTAAGATGCACTAAATTACAGTTGACCACTAGAAATACCGACTTGTTCACAATTACTGGTAGAAATTTTGGCTGAATGATGAATTGTTTTTCTTTATGTCAGTGATGCAGAATTAGAACTTGAGAAATTTGACGCATATGTTATCAAATTACTTACCATTGAACGATGAGCGTGTAGTTGATTATTTTATTAAAAATCTATATTTTTAGATGTTATTTCAAATTTGCCTCTGGACTGCAGAGCAAACAGAAGGGCCTTGCTAAGGAACAACCTCAACCTTGTTCTTGTATATAGTGGAGTATTTCATAGAATCGTAGAACCTTTCAGTGCAGAAAGAAGCCACTGAGTCTGCACCAAACACAATCCCACCCAGGCCCTAACCCCATATCCCAACATATTTTATCCATTAATCCCTCTAACCTACACATCTCAGGACATTAAGGGGCAATTTTATGGCATGGCCAGTAAACCTAACTTGTACATCTTTGGACAGTGGAGGAAACCCATGCAGACATGAAGAGAATGTGCAAACTCCACACAGACAGTGACCAGAGCTGGGAATCGAACCCAGATCCCTGGAGCTGTGAAGCAGCAGTGCTAACCACTGTGCTACCATGCCGCCCATATTTATGTTTGTATTTTTCATGTTTGTAATATTTGTTTGTAATATTTATGCATTGAGTACCTTGCCAGATTAAAGTCTGTGTAGTCCTGGTCATCAACATTAAATTTTGTTGAATATTCCAAAAGTCAATGTGACCCAATCCCATTCTTCACAATTGCCCCAGTTGCCTGTTTCTTTCAGGCTCCCCTGATGTGCTTCAGGTACAGCATAGGACCTGTATTTCTAAACTTGGTCCAACATCCTTGTTGTATCTTCCTATTCTAATTCAACAATGCTTTTCTGATCTTGATCCTTTGACTTGTCATCATAGAATTTGCAATTTTCCTCTTCCCTTTGGGGAATTCTAGTCCACTTGAGATTGGGAGTTAAAGCAATTGGTACTATTGCTGTGCTGTAGGTTAACCAGTGGGGTAACATCATTGAGAACCGACATTATGGCACAATGCCAACTATTCCAACTCCTGTTGTCTTGCTGACTTAGTTTAGAAATACAGGTTCTATGCTATGCCTGAAGCACGTGAGGGGAGCCTGAATGAATAGGCAACAGAGTCAAAGGGGACAGTGGGAAACCAGTATTAAATTCACAACATTGATATTTGGGCACAATGTAGAACTGATTACAAGTACTGTAGTTACACCAAATGCAGGCAACCTGATAGAATGGAATTTTGGTGCAAGACAGTCGAAGTGAGTGGGACTGAACCAGCGGCAGAAAAAGTCTTAATTTGCTGGGTATCTTGTAATTTCATGTATTGAGAGTTCATTTCAGTGCTATCTGTCAGTATACCAGTGTTATTGTTGTATTTACGAATTTGCATGCACTAACTCTTGATAGAAACACCATGTCAACAAACTAATACAAGAGCTGGTGGTACAGAATTATTTCAGTAATCAAATGTTTTAATATTGAAATACTATAGTAACTGTCACTGGAATTCCTTGCTGAGCTATATAGCAAGTGAGAGTCCTCCTCTCTCTAAGCAGGCAGCATTTCAATTTGCTTCACC